>PVKE010010516.1:0-42308 GCA_004027555.1 Craseonycteris thonglongyai | reverse complement strand
TTTTTTTTTTTGGCATACAGCAAAATAAGGTCTGTTAAAATCTCAATAAAAGCAGAAAATCATGATTACACACTATAAGTAGCATAATCATTTAAGTTAAAAAAAAATCTCAGCTTTATCAAGCTTTCTATAGATACCAAATTGAAGAAAACAAACCAGAATATGATCAGAAATTATCATACTTCATCCTGAATATATAATAGTTATTGATAAAAAATAGTTGGTTTCAAGCTTTACAGAATTTTAAAATACGAAGGGTACAACATTCTAATGCTAAACAAAAAACATTTTTAGAATTTGGCAGACACCTATATATTTTCATTCATCCTTGAAAGTACTACTGAAACAGAAGCCAAGAGTGCCATCATTCACAGAAGACAAAGAGGCCATTCTGAACATGAGAAGAGTTTATGATAACTGAACACAGCAGAGACAGAGAATCTTGGGACTAAAGAATGAATCAACTGTCTTCCCTCATTGGTAAGATGGCCAACATTTTTTCATCAGGACCCACAAAATTCAGTCATTTCTTAATTCTCTTCTTTCTTAGCTCTCCATGTTCACTGTATGTAGTCTTATCGGTATTATATATAACAAAAATACATGTTTCTAACAATCCTTTTGGTCTGTTGGCCTTCTTGTCTAAATAGTATTCCCTCTTCCTTCTTCAAAACAGACTCTTCTCAAATGAGTTTTTCTTGATGCAAAATGGATTGGAAGACAACATCGGATGAAAGAGTTCTTTTCCTAGTACCCAATAGAGAAAAAAAAAAAAAAGAAGAGAAAATAACACAAAATTCTTTCTTAATAATCACATTCTTATTTTCACTGAAAGAAATAAGAAAAAAAGAAAGAAAACTTTACCAGATATGCTCTTACTTGGCCAGTTTTATTGGCATATCTTTGTTCATATCCCCTTTATTGAGTTGTTACAGCTATATGTTCCAACCGCTCTAAGGTTTCAAAAAACAACTTCCCCCAAACATTCACGCATATTTCTTATATTATCACTTAGAAGCACAGAATTCTATATTATCAGGACTACAACTGAAGGTACCATTTCTAAAAAAAAAATCACTATGGAATTCCCTGACCCATGGTTTGAAGAGAAAAATCTTTTAGCAATATTTTTAAGCTGCACTGGGACTAGAGCTATCTTGGAAGCCATTCACTGAGCTCTTGTCCCTGAACTCTCTGCTATTCTAGAGAAAAATTAAGAATTTAAGACTAAAGGACCTCCGGTTAATATTAACAACTAGTAAGGTTGAGCATTTCACACCTGAGAAATAAGTTAGTGTCAAATGGTTAAATAACCAATTAATATAGATGGCCAACGAGTTAATTACAAATGAGATGTTTAAACATACATTCAAAATATTTAAATACAGTGCAGTTCACAGATCTAAACACTTTCCATTGGTTTCTAAAAACTGATGCGAGTTAATGCTATTATGTGCTATGTACCTAAATGTCCCTGGTGAATCTTATGGCCATAGAAGGGAGTGCGTGATTCAAGAGCTCTGATACGAATTCTTTCATTGGGAAGATGACAGCAAGTCATGCAAGAGCAGAAACGGAAAAACAGAAAGATGCTAGTATTCTTTCCTAATTCTTTTGCCACCCTTATAAAAGGACATGGCTCCACCCCAACCCTTCCATCTCCCACCGCCCCCACTAACCACTCCCCACCACTTTCATAAAAATATTTTATCCAACAAAACATAGCAACCAAGTAAAATATATAAGAATACCTGTAAGACTTTTCTTCCCATAAAATGTTCTAGGCAAGGATCCTCGACACTGTTCACGATGTTCTCCACTTCTTCAACCATTAGAGACGCATCCTGAATGATGGTGGAGGGTTCAGAAGTTTATAGGAGATGTGGCATACTGACATCAAGGATCATACCCATCTCCTCACAAAAAGGTATGGGGTCTTTCAGGTGGTCAAGAACACCACTTCACACCTCTATGGTTATACTACATGTTCCTACTCTGATACTGAGAAATTCCTACTCTCAACACACAAAAAAAATAATCCATCAGGAATACCTCAAAATCTTAAATACGTCATTCTCCTTATATTTCCCTTTGTTACTCATTATTTTAACTTAGTTATATCCTGACTCGTTCTACAAAAGATGTTAGATCGATACTCTCCTTTATTAATAAAACAATAGCTAAAAGTTATCCTTACTTTAAGGTATTCTCCATGTACATATTAATATATATCATCTCTCATAAAATCCATATACAATGAAGGAGTAAGTCACCCCCACTCTGATATTCTGAGTCAAAAAGAAGACTCAGGGAAGTGTGTGTGAAAATACACTTCTATGAGAGTCTAGGGATAGTGAAGAAGATGATTGCTAAAAAGTAACAGAAAGTATAAATTCCAAACAAACCTGGACTTGAGACTATGTGTAATGTGGCTGGGTAACCATTGCTACCCTCATGTTGTGCTCTCCTCCCTTCCTCTGCAACATAACTTTTAGTGCTTCATTTCGTAAATAAAAATATGCTCATCAAAAAGTTTTAAGAAAAATGAAAAATATTCCTTTCTCACGCCTCCATCCTTTTCTCAAAAGAAAACCATTATTGAAATTTCATGTCCTTTCATCTTTCTTGAACATGTGTATGATTCCTGACCACAAATATTATACTATGCATACTATTCTTATAACTTGCTTCTTCACTTAATATATCTTGACCATCTTTTCACACCAGTGTTATCAATCTCACATGACTCATGTTACTTAAACATCTGTTCATATTTTCTATCACCACCTTATTACATTTAGGTTCTAGAATGTTTCCCCAAGTTTACTTATAAATCATTAATTCAGCCCTTCCTTTTATTTTTTAAAACTTTAATCAGATTTTTATTTCTGACAACTCTGCAGGTTGCTTCTTTCAGAATAGCATAACATATTTATTCAGCTGTTTTGTCCTATTAAATCTGAGGGTACAAATTATATTTACATTCCATCTACGTCTTATATTATTCCTGTTCTCCAGGGCTCAGTTTTTCTCTTAGTTTGTCTTCTATTTGTATTGTTGGTTTTTTGGTGATCCCTACGTATTCCAAATTTGTGGTGTTCTAGAGTATCTGGCTGGCCTGGGGTTCTCTGGTAGAGGTCTGTCCCTCTCAAAAGGCATCGTCTCTGAATCAGAGAACTGATTTCAAGCTGAATGAGAGTGGGCAGAGACCATCAAGAGGCATGCTATCTTCTACAATGTGTGGTAATAAAGAAAAGTGAGAGATGGAATCCCACATCAGAAAGACTATGTTTGGGGTGGAGTATTTTAGTGTATATCACACACGCAGTACCACTTTCTCTTTCCCTTTCCTTCTCCTCTGTACCTTGGCAGAGTTCTCAGCCTCTGCTCTGCTACTCTCTCCAACCAAATCACACTTACCAAAAGCTTTCTTTAGAATCCCCATCTATAGAACAGAAGTCACAATTATCCTAGAGACAAATGCCCCTGCTGACAATCATTCTGTACAAATAAGGAATGAGAGACTCCAGCTGTTAGAAGTAGTTTTTTTAATTAATTGCTCTGATGATTACTCCACAGACCACCTCAAATCTTCAAAATTGTTAACAACACTTAATGGAGCTTCTTGAGGTACACTGAGGGAAAACTCCCTTTTCAGTTATGATTTGCTCTGCTGTTGTTTCTCCACTCCTCTCATTCCAACTGCTTGCTATTTTCATGGAATTCCCCAAAATCTGCTACACCCAATGTCACTTTTTTTGCTGCCCAATATGTTTACAGGCCTAATTTTTAGATGCATTTTTAGCCATTTCAAACACATATGGAGAAGGTTGGGAAAGCTAATCATTTGCTGTCTTTCAACAAAAGTCTAATCAAATTTTCAACATGAATATCCACCAAAACTTCAGAAATATCAAGAAGTAAAAAGTATTCACTCCTGTAATTCTATGAATAGAAATTCTTTGTATAGAATACCATGCATACTATTCTCGCTCATTTGCTAGAGCATAGGTTTTATTATTAAATCATCTAGAATTTTATTTCTTAGTTGTCATTTTCTTCAGATCTTTCAGTTTATTAGGAATATTTTCTCTGAAGTTAGAACTCAAAGTACATAATTAACACGTTTTTCTGATCGATTAAATATTAGTTTATTGTTTGCTTTTGTTTGTCAATGTTTAATGTATATAAACATACCTCATTTTATTGTGCTTTACTTTATTGCACTTCATAGATGATGAATTTTTAATTAGAGGCAAGATCCTTTACCAGAAAAAAATTACAACTCACTTCACTGTAATCAGCCTGTGATATCTCCAAAGTATATCTGTACCTTTCCTTTTTTTGGACCACAATTCTTTATTTGGATTTATTTCACTTTGCTTAAGTACTTCCAAATAATATATTAAGTCTATAAATGTAATAGTTCAGAGTCCTTTGGAATGAATATATATTTTGTCTTCATACCTGAAAAATAGTTTTGCTACATACAAAACTTTGAGGTCACATTACTTTTATCTCTGAACTCTATAAGAACTTTCCACTGCTTCTTAGGATCCTGTGCTGCATAAGAAAAACCAGATGCCAATCTGATTCTTTTTTCCAGTAGGGTAAGCCTGTTTACTCTATCTGGAAATTTGATTTTCTTTTCATCCTTAGAATCCCAAAGTTTTACCAGTATTTGATTTAACTGGAAATTTGATTTCAGTATCTTATTTAATATTCTTTAGCTCAAGAAAATTTTACTCTACCTTTTTATTATCTACTGCTTCCCAATATGAACCTATTTTTTTTTACTTCTGTAATCCCTATTTCACAAATACTGATCTCCTGGATCTACTTAATAAGTCTCAAACTTTTCTCTCATAATGATCAACTCCTGTTGCTCTACTCTCTGAGAGAAATCTCAGTCTGATTGTCAATGTTGCTACCTCCCTTTAAAAAAACTCATGAGAAATCCTATGTAAGATATTACTTAATAAACACTACGTATACATTACCCTGCTTATGGAAAAATAAATCTAGATAACAGAAAGATCTTTTCTTCCTAGAAATAACCTAAGTTTAATGTGTCTCATTTCCATAAATTTCTTTAAATATTTTCACATATGTGGAAAGGGTCACCTGGAAAGTATCCAGCCATGCAACTATTCTCATTTATACTAACAATGGCTGGATATTTTCCAGAAAGCCCTCATATACCTATAAAACTGTAGATAGTATTGCTTTGCATTTTAAACTTCATATAAAGATCATATTTTATATATTCTGCATTGTGCTTTCTTTACTCAATATATAGTAAGTGTATCCATTAAATATGGGCATTATAATTCACTAACTTATTGTGATGTAGAGCTGAAAGTCTTTACATGGATATAGTACAATTTTGTTATCCACTCTCCATTTATTAGGGCTTAAGACTGCTTCCAATTCCCTCTTACAAACAGTAATGCTATGAACATCCTTATCCTTGTCTCTTTGCACTTATGTGTAAGTTTCTTTAACAGTGTTTTTCAAACTACAGCTCATAACCCAACAATAAAATCATGTTAGTAAGTCAAAGTCACAAACATGTTTTTAAAAGAGAGTGAGTGGTGAAGAGTAAAGGAAAAAAAAAATAAACAAGGTGGTAAGGCACAGAGATAAAGTACACGGTATGTAGTAAATTTTGTTTCCGGAAAACTTGATTTCAGTTATGGCATGTTCAATATAGATCAACAAACAATGCTAAGGTGTGTGTATGTATACTAGGGTTGGCCAAAAAAAAATCCAGCCACTATCAATCTAACGAGAACAGTTACATGGCTGGATATTTTCTTGATAGTCCTCGTATATACACACATGAACATACAAGAACTGTCCAGAAAAAAATCCTGCCATAAACGCCTCCATTTTTTATACTACATGACTATATACTTTCTGGACAGCCCTCATATACATACACACATACCAAGGTCTGACAATATCAGTTCGCGAACTCATCCTAGAAAATGTGCTATTAATAAATACCTCATTGCTGAGCGTCACTATGGTCACCTTCAAAGTATTCCCCTTAGGAAGTTATGCACCAATGCCAGTGACTAGTTCACCCCTCAAAGCACTTTGGAACTCTTTTTCTGGAATGCCCATCAGAGCTGTCTTCATATTACCCTTGATATCCTGAATGTCATCAAATTGTCTTCCTTTCAATACTTTATCTTCATGTAAAGAAAAAAGTCATTGGGGGGGACAGATCAGGTGAGTAGGGAGGGTGTTCCAATAGTTCTTTGTTTACTGGCTAAAAACTTCCTCACTGACAGTACCATGTGAGCTGATGCATTGTCATGATGCAAGAGCCATGAGTTGGTGAAAAATTCAAGGCATTTTCATCTAACTTTTTCACACAGCCTTTCACCACTTCCAAACAGATAAGTGGGTTGACTATCCAGTTGGTACAAATTTATAACAATTCCTCTGATATCAAAAAATGGTTAGCAACATCGTTTTTCACTCTTGATTTGGACTGTGGAACTTTCCTGGTCACGAAGAATTAGCTGACTTTCGTTGTGCACTTTGATGCTTTGTTTCAGGGTTGTATTTGGTGCAACCAGGTTTCATCACCAGTGATAATATGGCCCAAAACATCATCTTGCCTCTCCAAAAGGTCTTGGCAAACTTGGATTCTCCTTTGCTTTTGTTCATCAGTGAGCTCCTTGGGGACCATTTCTGCACACACCTTTCTCATGACAAGATATTTAGTTTAGATTTTCCTCTTTATCGATGTTTACTTGGTCAGTCAATGATTTTGCTCACATTATAATCCCACATTTGATTTTTTTAAACATTTTGTACACATATATTCTATACTCTTATCTAGTAATTTCCATTTCTGACATTCACAGAAGCCTAATTCTGCTGTTTGTTTGTCCTGCTTACTCTTTGCTCATGATTGCTGGTTTTCTTTAAAGTATTTCATGCAGGTTTAATCAACAGGCTACTAAAAGGCTTACCTTGAAGATACATTCCCTTAAAGAGTGTCAACTTTTGCTTCTGTTAGATGCTTTGTAGCAATACCAACATCTGACTATTTTCAGTTAATTTTCTCTGCCTGCAGTTTTCTGAACTGGGGAGGAAGTATAAATTGGAATTTCACATCCATATGGAGGCAGGTTATGGTCACAAATTTTTAGGTGAGACTTGTCAGTCTTACACCTACATACCAAGAAAAGAAAACTTCTCTGATGTCCTATGCTGTTAGTTAAATTTAATTTTCTAAGCTTTCACTGAAACATGATGTTGAAAAGCCTTGGTCTTATACAGACACTACAACTCTAATTCTACATCTAGCGGAGGCCCAAAGATCTACCCCTCAAATACACATGACCTTTAAATGCAAATCTCTAAATCAGCAAGTGTTCTAAGAATAGCTTTGGAGTCAACCTATCTCTCTGGATTCTACATTTTTTAGCCTCCAGGGATTTTAACAATAACTACATACATTTTTAATGATCTAGAACGTTTTTCCATGTTCCTTTTCAATACAATGTTTCTCAACTCTAACCAGAAATTTTCAGTTTGCTTTTTTTTATACTAGTTATAATTTTTGGACCACTTTCCTTGTTTTGGTATGAGTCTTCTCTTTAGCACTGCTGAGTTTCCTCAAATATCCAGTATTTCATCATTGTATTCACCTTTTTAAATAAAGACTTAAAATTGTTCAGTACTGATGGTTGGTGCAGGTCACTGTTTTATTTTTCTCAAGAGTCTCTCCCACTACCAACATGCCCACGATGTAAGGCTGTGAAACTTTGTGTGTGGGTTTTGCCCTTAGCATGGTAAAGGGAAGAGACCAGCAGACAGATTTCTCTATAGTCTTCTAATTACCTTGAAAGTGGGTTTTGCTAAAATACAAGCCAAGAAAACATTAACGTATTTCCACAATTTAAAACAAGATGTGTCTTTGATATGATTCCTTTTAGAAGACCAACAAAGATACCACTGACTGATAAACTGAGGGCTCTCTCTCAACTTTACTAATCAACATTTTATTTTGGTTAGTTCTCTTATTTCATAACTTTCCAAGATAACAACTAACTTCAAACACACTCAAGCACTTCTGAAACCTTTCCACATAATGAACTGATAAAAATATGTACCTTCAGGATATCTAGGCTATATTCTTCTGCATTGTGCTTTCTTTACTCAACAGAAATCATTACTATAAAATTTTTGCCTCTTATCTTGAGAATCATTTAGTTTTAATATAAAAATCTTCTTAAATGCTGGCAATTAAAGTTAAATAATATTTCACCCTCACCATTTCTACCAAAAGAAATGGTGCATTAACCAGGATAGGTCAGCAATTGAGCAGTTGCCTCAAAATCCCGAGGTGAGGGTTCAATTCCCCACCCAGGCCTGTGCAAACCCGTATGCTAAACTGTGGCACAATTGCTAACCACCAGGATATCTGGGTGGCAAAGGTTCTTGCCTCCCATGTGGGAGGCCCCGTTTGGTTCCCACCCTGTACAGCCCCACATCCGCCACTGTGGAATAAAACTATGTCACAACTAATGACATACAACTATGAAGACTGCTCTGGGCCCTTCCTCATTCTCTCTCTCTCCTCTCAAACAATAAATCTTTAAATAAATAAATAAATAAATAAATAAATAAATAAATAAATAAGAGTAGTACTTTGGTAACTTCACATACTCCCTGGTAAAAACCCAGATACCTTAGTGCACCAGTCTGAGAAGCAAGTTCACAGAGATGCCACTAAAAGTTGCAAAACGCAGTTTATGTTCAACATGTGGTCCACCCTACTAACTTCAAAAAATAAAAATCAATAAAAAAGTGTTTGGTTAAGAAAAAGAACACTAAAGCAGCAGACTTAAAGAACACTTAAGATTATTAGTGCAAATTTAGAACACAGATGTAATTACATGAATGTGTGAATAATTTTTCTTAATTGTGTACAGTGGTTTTCATTACACACCTACTTGAGGAGACAAAGCTTTCTTCCTCAGAGTGTTCAGTGATTACTGCCAATTTTATTATCCACAACTATACATTTTCTAATAGTTCTGTTCTAAATTAAAAACAAATATCATGGCATGATGAATTATAATCCATAAAAAATCATACAATGCATAACATAAAATACATCTTTCAAAAAATCAAATATATGTAATAGTAAACACATAACACATAAACATGTCAGCAATGCTTTTGAAAAACAAAAAGCAGCAGTAACAGCATGTAAGTGAAAAGGATATAAAGTCAGAAGACCTGGTTTCAAATTCACACTTTGCCACCCAAAAGCAGTGTGACCTTGGGCAAGCTAACCCTGCTTACTGAACCACAGGTTCCTCATTTGCAAAATTAGGTATTAATAATAGTACCTACTCCTACCGGTAGTAACAGTACCGGTACCTACTCTGTGGGGTTGCTATAAGTTAACATTCGTAAAGCACTTAGACTTATATCTGACACATATTAAGCACTTTGTAAGTATATATTTAAAAAAAAACAGAAAGAATCTTTACCAATTCCAAAGGAATGTTTATTTTCCTTATCATTAACCTCATATAATTCTTAGTCTATCATCACTAACTTTCTCCACACACCAACACAGATTTGCTCACATATATTACCAACATTATTGATTTAAATTCAGAAATCCAATATTCCTTCTTTTGAGGTGGGAAAAGCTCAATTAAGAAATCAGGGAAAGTCAGGATGGCTCAGTGGGTTAAGTGTTCGTTTTTCAGCCCCAGGGACCGAAAATCAAATCCCAGCCCCGGGTTCTGAGGACCCATATGCTGAACGAGGTGTGCTTCCCATGTGGGAGACCCCCAGTTTGCCTCCCTGTTCAGCCCCTGGCTCAAAGGGCCGTGCCTCCCATGTGGGTGGCCCCCAGCCCAGTTTCCACCCTGCAAGGCCCCCGCCCACCTGTGTGGAAAGAAACCATGTCAAAAACTGATGATGTACAACTATGGAGATTGCTCTGGGCCCTCCCCCTTCTCTCTGTCTCTCTGTCTCTGTCTCTCTCTGTCTCTGGAAAAACAATGAAATAAATCTTAAAAAAAGAAAATCAAGAAACTATGTATCTCTTATTAAAATTATCAAAATTAAGTTAAATATTTAAATGTCCATCATGATGAAATACATTTAGTATCAGGTATATAGTTCCATTAAAGGAGCTTTTATTAATTACTTAATAGGACTTTGTAAAAATGATTTTGTCAATCTTGCAACTCATTTTCTTAACTTATATCCTGAGATAAGAAAAGAAATGCAATGGAAGGAACAAGAAAAAAACAGGTAGAAAGTAACTGATCCTATTCACCAATAAAAATACTTACTGAAGCAAAATTTTGCTGTAGAATTTTTATAGAAATATAACAGATTAAACTCTCATCAGCACTTCTATTCTGGTCAAATCAATGGTGCAAAAATTAGTAAATTCTACAAACTTGCTATCATATTCCTTTTGGTTATGATTTGGTTATATTTTGGAATAAATAATATAGCAATACAAAAAATGCTCGAATATATTGCAAACTACCTCAGGCTACAACTGCTACTAACATGCAATACTCTTTAAAATAAAGGTTAGACTATGGTCATTAAACAAAGTATTTTAGGTCTCATGGGAAATGCTTAACTTATTCAAGGTCTATCCATGCACCTAGGCCATGACAAAAATATCAAGGAGGAAAAAAGACCAACTCATTTTTTAAAAGTGTTAATTTAAAAACATATTAAAATCATAAAGTTAACTTAAAATGAATTACTGTATTAGTAAATTATAGCTAATTCCATAATTATTGCAATTTATCAATGTTAAGTAATCAACACATACTTATTTACTAAATGGATACCAAGAGCCCACCCACATTTGTGCTAAATGAACAGATCAAATGAAAAGCTGATGTCTAAAGTGAAAGGCAAATTTACATTACTAAAACATGAAAGATGACAGTGACCCTTTCCCTCCAAAAATTTATTTTCTATGCAATACAATGGACCATCTCTATTCAGGGAAAATAATGTATTTATGGGGAGCAACCACAGGAAAACACCGAGGTGCTTGTTAATAACACGGTAGTCTCCGGGGCCCTAACCATACCAACTGAATCAGAATCTGTACTCTGAATACATTTCATAGACATAAATATGTTCAGCAAAATTATACTGAAACCTCAAAAGATTTCGATCATTGTACTAAAACCTGGAGGCTATTAAAATATTAGTCTCAGTAAATCTCAGCTGAGAAGACAAGTAAAGACTATTAAACATCATATAGAATTCAAAAGGCAGAAAATGTGTCGTGTTCATTATTGAATTCCTGTCAGCTCTATAAATGATGATTTCAAAAATGGGAATGTGTTAACTATTTTTGTTTACCTGCACTATTTTACCCCTCTATTTTCCTAAGTAATGAATTTAAGAGCTGACAGGAAAAAAATTAAAAGTTTGAATAAGTTTTCACTATGACCAGGAAAAATACAAATTACTTATAAGATCAATGACTGACCAAAAAAATCAGAGCAAAAGTTTTTCCATGACTCAGAAATCATGACCCATGTGTGAAATATCAGTAAGTATTTGAAATAATTCAACAAACAGCAACCTATCACATACTGATGCTTTTCTAGGCTAACTACATGATATTTTATATATTTTTAGTAACTTTATAAGAATTTTACATTACAAAGTAATAATTATCTCCACTATATAAAATAGAAGAGTTGAGATTAAAATGTTTGCACAAGCACAAATACTGAAGCAACAGTTAGGTTTCTTAATCTTTCAGGTAATAATGTCCATGTACTAGGTAGATAGCAAAGAGTTACTAGTTTTTGCCCATACCATTGGCAAACATTTCAGAGATGAATGGCACCTTTTGTTGGCTGAGTTATGAGAAAACAGGTATTTTCATAACAATGCTGATATGTATGTATAAACTATTTCAGCAATTTTGGAGGATGATTTAACAGTTTTACCAAAATTTTAAATATGTACTACTACTTTTAGGAAACTATCTCACCAAAATCATAAAACATATACACAAGGATTACAAACATATTCATTCTAACCTTGATTGCCATAATGAAAAAATCTAGTGTCCATCAAGAATAAAATAATTTATGGTAAATAAATCCAAATAAGTTAATGGTAAAATATATAGCCATTAAAAAAGAAAGAAAAAAAAATGTCAAGATATAGTTTTAAATTGGAAAAGTTCCAAAGCACCATGTATACATACAATGTTAGTTTTTGTACTAAAAAATAACAAAATACTATATATGCGTACACATATAGTATTAGAGTACTTATAAAAGCATAAGCTGCAGCAGGATTAAGATCACAGACCCCAGTGGTAGACTGGCTGGGTTAACCATACAATTAATTAACCTGTTGGTCTACTTGTCACTTACTTCCTAGGGTTTTCAGGCCTTCATAAAACCTCCCCATTTGTTAATGTTTAGTAAAAACCTGACAGATTGTTTCATTAAATAAAAATAAACTAAAAAGTGCATAACAGTTTAGAAAGATAATTACTTAAACATAATCAGTATTTTCTGTATTTTTCCATGTATAAGACAATAAATACTCTAGTCTAAAATTGATAGACCAAAAATTGAGGGTAATCTTATACATGGGAGTAACCATGTAACAATTTCTTAATATGGGGTTAGAAAAGTAGGGATTGTCTTATACATGGGGCCACCTTTACATATAAAAATATGGTAACTTTGAAATTCAGTGTTTAGAGAAGGTGAAATTATCATGTTTAAACTCTATGTTTGTATATCTTCTAAGTGCTTTACACAATGACTATGATTTAATATAGTCCTTTATTTTATTAAAATACAAAAACAAAAGACATATATAGTAGTGACCAACTCTAGTGGCTTCTAATACCTTTATATTATATCACACTTAATATACATTAATGCTTAAAAACTTGATTTATTATTAGTTTTAATATATTGTTCTTTAAATAATTTTTAAAAATAAGCAACATTTAAAGAAAAGTTGCATGTTATTTACTTGTAACTAATTAGAACTCATTTTTAGAATTACAAAGCCTTAAATAAATTGCTAATGTTAATTCATAGACACATATCAGGTTTCAGAGCATTTAAACAATTGTTTATCATCAAAGTAAGAGAATTCAATCCATATGCACACTGAGATATTACATATTTACTTTTAAATAAAAAATACTTCACATAGTACCAGAGAAATCTAAAGAGGTCTCTATCACAGAAAGATGTGATATACTTATAGTAACACTACACTCTGGGTGGTGAGTACATAATGTAACCCTGTGTACACCTGACACCTATGTAATTTTTATCAATCAATGTCATCCCAATAAATTTAACAATTAATAATAAAAAAAGAATAACAGTACAACACTATTTAGAAAAAAGAAATTTTTATCCCATTGTTTCCATCACCAAACAAAAAAAAAGAAAGAAGAAAACTTGTAACTTACCCAGTATAGCATTCCACAAGCATGGTTAAATAGTCTTTAAAATCCAACTCTGGAGCTAATAGCAACTTCTGAGTCATCAAAATTAAACTCAGTGTTACAGGTATTCACTATGTCACTTTTCAGTAAATCTCAGATACCTTCATATTTATATTTGGGTACCTGAAATAATATAAGAAAAAAGTATATCTGTGCCTATCTCTCTTCCTAAAAGTTGGTTGTCCTTCATCTATTAATACTCAATTTGCTCCTCAAGGATGTACACACAATCCTGGTAATGACCATTTATTTAAACCACTAACAGGAATAGCCAGAAGACTCCTCCTTATTTATCTATTTAAGTATAGATAATTCCAAAGATCCTGGCCACAAATACTCTGCTAACATTAAAAAAATAAAATAAAATAAAATAAAAAACAGGGAGGGAGAGAGGGTCATTGTCATAAGCCTTTTTTTCTAATTAAAAATAAAATTAAGAGTGGCCCCTTTCACCAATTAAATAAACCCTCAAAGAACCAACGATTAGAATTTTCCTGTATCTCCAGGAAAATCAGGTAACACTAAATTACAGTGAAATCTGTAAGGAAAAAAGTACTATTCCTTAAATCCATGCTGCCATTGTGCCAGTGTTTCAAAGTATACCTTGGCTTAATTAATTTAATCACTTAATTAGAAATAGAACAGTGATCTATCTACATTTAGTTGTATTCCATTAAGGGGCAAAGAAAATCAATGGTGTTCCACCACTAACAGAATGTATTGATAAATTACACTGTCAAGATCAGAAAAGGAAGACCACTTATACAAAAGTAAATTATTTTAGAATAAAAATCTCAGTCAGAAAGACACATTAGAAAACATCTTGTTCAATTACCTCCTATTGAAGAAAGTGTTTTTACTATGTTTGACTGATTTTCATCCAGAACCTTTCTGAATAATTCCAAAGATATATGAGTTAAAGTTATATAAAGATGTACCATTTCCAGGCCTACCTCATAAAAACCTATGACACAATCCTTCTCTTTCTCTTTTCTTTCCTCTTTCCACTTTTTCCCAACGCTCTCCAGGAAAACCTTAGAAGCAACATGCTAAAGACACTGGCTCCATCAGCTATGTCTCAGAAGAATTATGTGAAAACAGGATACCCCCTGCTTTCATCCCCAACCTAACTACCACTACCATCTCTCCTCCACCAACACCAATTATGACCATCCACCCTGGACTGTTAAACTACTTTCTAGCAGATTAAGCCAATAACCTTGATGGTTAATTTGTTAAAACAGCTGCTGCAGCCAAACTAACACAGTTGGTTTTCCCACTTGAAATTATAAAGTTCAAGCAGAATGGTGGACAAGGTAGCTCCAACTCTCATTTGCCCACAGAAACATCAAAACCAACATGCAGAAACTATCTGAATCAGCTTTATTGAAATTCTGGCAAACGGTCACAGGTTTGCAGAAATCAAGCAAACACCCAAACAAGAAAAACCCATCTTCAAAAAAATAGGAAAATAGGTAACTTTTATAGTATTTTTACTTATCCTTGCACCACCTCCTCCCCAGCACAATAGTCTTGGTCTTGAAGCAGCAGCAATCTGGTTCTCAGTCCTTCCTATGAACCAGAAAGAGCAGAACAGACCTTATTTTCAAATTTCTGTGTATGTCTATTCTAACCTACCTGGAGACACCTGAAAAACTGATGCAAGGCACTCATCTCTATTTCACCTAACTCAAAACTAAAGTGGAAAATCAGTGGGCACAGCTCATAAAAGCTATTAGACAACTACAGATTCAAAGATACCTTAGACAAGAATAGAAGTAGGTTTACAATAGACCATGTAATATTCAAAGGAAAAGCTGGGGTAAAAATCTTTGGAAAATAATAACATTCAAAAGCAGCCATGTATATAGGGGAATTTGCAAAGTCGTGTGTATGTCCAGACAGGATACCCATTCAGCAAACACCTGAGAAGACCTTAAGTTTGCACCTCAAGGTGATCCTTAAGATTCAAAAGAAGCCTAGCTAAGTGCGAGGGGTGTCCCAGCATATAGCTAATCTACAAAAACCAGAAGAACACTTAAGAAAATATCTGTAAAAACCTTAATTGAACACCATCTAAAAGAAATCTTATCCAACACGTCACCCGGCCCAGGATGGCTTTAAATATGGCCCAACACAAATTCATAAACTTTTTTAAAACATGGGATCTTTTTGTGATTTTTTAAAACTCATCAGCTATCATTAGTGCAGGTGTATTTTATGTGTGCCCCAAGAAAACTCTTCTTCTTCCAAAGTGGCCCAGGGAAGCCAAAAAGTTGGATAACCCTGATCTAAAGAAAGAGACTTCAACTGTCACAAATGACAAGAATGAGTTTATACGAAAGTAATTTAGAAAAGTCTCAACACAAATGAATTACAGCAGCTTTAAAAATTTAAAATAAGGGGGAAGCTGGGATGGCTCAGTGGGTTGGGCGCTCACTTTGCAGCACCAGGGACCGAGGATCGAATCCCGGCCCCGGCCCATGCGGAACCATATGCTGAACTGGGAGCTCCCCTAGTTCAGTTCTCTCTCTGTATCTCTCTCTCTCTCTCTCTCTCTCTCTCTCTCTCTCTCTCTCTCTCTCTCTCTCTCTCTCTCTCCTCTGTCAAAATAAATAAATAAAAATATATATATTTAAAAAAAAAAAAATTTTAAATAACAGAAAAAATTTGACTTCCAGAGTTACCACAGTAAAACAGTCAAATACCCACTTTTCAACAAAATATCAAAATGCATACTACAAAATAAAAATTGCCCATTCAAACAAACAAAATTGGCAGAAATAATCTCAGAGCAAGTCCATATGGTCTAGACTTACTAGACAATAACCTTTAGACAACCACCCTAAAAAGAAAATCAAGAAAAAGATATATGAACATAATGAAAATATAAACATAAAGAAATTATATTTTAAAAAAAGAGTATAAAACAGACATTCTCAACTTAAAAAGCACTATAACTGAGAATTAAAATTTCACTAGAGGTGTTCAACACAGAATGAGAAGCCAGAAGAAAGAATCAGCAAACTCGAAAATAAGAGAATTGACATATCAACTCTGAAGATCATTAAAGAAAAAGAATGAAGAAGCGTGAACTGAGCCTAAAGAACCTGAGGGACACCATCAAGTAGACCAATATGTGCATTACAGAAGTCTCAAAAGGAGAGAAAAAGGCAAAAAGATCATTTGAAGTACAAATGTACAAAAATTCCCAAGTTTAATGACAGACATCAATCTACAGATCAAAAAAGCTCCACAAACTCCAATTGGTATAAATTCAGAAATTCATACCAAGAGGATGTAATCAAACAGCCAAAGGCCTATAACCAAGAGAAAACCTTGAAAGCAGCAAAGAGAAGTGACTTGTCATGTACAAGTGATCCCTGATAAGATTATCAGTTGATTTCTCATCAAAAACATTGGAAGCCAGAAGGAAAAAAAGATGATAGGTTTAAAGAACTGAAAGAAAAAAACAAAACTAGCAACTGAGAATTCTACATTCAGCTAATCTGTCCTTTCAGAATGAGGGAGAAATAAACATCTTTGCAGGTAAACAAAGGTTTACTGGAGTTCATTACCATTAGACTTAAGAAATCCTAATAGGAGTCTCTCAGATTGAAATAAAATCATGCTAGACAGTAACTTGAAGCCATGTGAACAAATAAAGATCTAGTAAAAATAAATGGACAAATATAAAGCTAGTATTATTATAATTTTGCTTTGTAAACTACATTTTCTATTTTCAACATGATTTAAAAAACAAATGCATAAAAAATTGTTACTGGACACACAATGTATAAACATGCCACTTATTACATCACTAGCAGAAAATATGAAGGAGAAAGTCACTACCCAAAAAATCAACTAAACATTAAAGAATACAACAATGGAGAAATGAGGGACAAAAAAAAAAGCTTTAAAATATACAGAAAGGAGATAGCAAAAAATATACTGATTAAAAGGTCACTTCAAGAAGATATAAACAATTATTAATATATATGCACCAAGCTGACCCCAAAATTATATGAAGCAACATAACTGAGGGGAGAAATACAATTCTACAGTAAAAGAGATTTAAATATCCCACTTTCAAAAATGGATAAAAAGACAGAGAGAAAATCACTAAGAAAATAAAGGATTTGAACAACAGAAATCAAAATGAACCTGATAAATATAACAACAATGATATTTTTCTCAAATGCACATAGAAAATTAACCAGGATATTATGCCACAAAACAAATAACAATAAATTTTAAAACACTGAAATCACATAAAGACTCTTTTCTGATTATAATGTAATGAAACTAAATATCAACAGAATAAAATATTAGAATATTAACTAATATGTGCAATTTAACAACACTCTTGAACAATGGGCAAAGAAAATATTAGAAAATACCGAGACAATAACACAACAAATCAAAACTTATGACATGCAGGAAAAAGTCTTAAGAGGAAATTTTGTAGCTATAAACATATACATTTAAATAGGTTTCAAAACTGAATGATGGCTTTTAGAAAAATAAACAAAACTGACAAACCTTTAGCTGTGCTAAGAAAAAAAGAGTGAAAACCAAAATTACTAATATTGAAAAAAATAGAAAGTTGACTACCAATTTTATAATCAAAAGGATTATCAGAGACTCTGAATAATTATACACTAACAAATTGGATAACCTAGATGAAACAAGTACAGTAGACTTCCATTAACAGGAACTCAAGCAACCAGATTTGCCAGTTGCTTGAGAGTGCCGGTTGCTTGAGTTCCAGTTAACAGACAGTCTACTTACATTTACCCGGCATCTACCAATCTCCATGCATGATGGTTAACTGACAGTCTACTGCACTTAGAATCTGAATAGACCTATATATAACTAGTAAAAAGACTGAATCAGTATTCAAAAACCTTCCAACCAAAAACTCCCAGAACCAGAAAGCAATATTGGGGAATCCTACCAAACATTTAAAGAATTAGGATTACTCCTTCTCAACATGTCCCAAAAAAAACTGAAGAGGAGAGAATACTTCCTAATTCTTCTATATAATCAGGACTGTCCAATATCAAAGCCAGAAAAGGACACTACAGGCATACCATGGAGATAGTGAAGGTTCAGTTCCAGACCACCATAATAAAGTATCACAATAAAGCAAGTTGCAATCTTTTTGCTGATGGAGGGTTTTGCCTTCAATTTGTAAAAGAAATACAACATCTATAAAGCATGATAAAGTAAAGAACAATAAAACAAGGTATGCCTGTAAAATAAAAGTACAGACCAATCAATATCCCTTTATTGATAACTATACAAAAATCAACAAAGTACGAAATGAATTCAACAGCAGCTTAAAAGGAATACACACTTTGTATTGGAAAGGAAGAACTAAAATTATCTCTGTTCACAGATGACATGATCATATACAAGGGCTGTCTGGAAAAAATTCAGCCACTGACAATATACCGAGAACAAGTGTACATGGCTGAATACTTTCTGGACAGAGCTCATATGTAGAACCCCAAAAGATTATTAGCTTGAATTCAGCAAAACTGCAGGATGCAAAATCAACACACAAAGAACAGCTGTATTTCTACATGCTAACAATGAATAACCAATAAGAATATTTTTACAATAATTCCATTTATAATAGCATTAAAAAGAATAAAATACTTAGTAATAAACTTAAATGAGGTGAAAACTATGAAACACTACTGAAAGAAACAATTCTTTTTATTATTTTCTTAAAATAAGAAAAAAACAGAAAAATAACAAGCACTAGAGAGAAGGTAGAGGAACCCCTGTGCATTGAAAATGGGAACATGAAATGATACAGCTACTGTGGAAAAATGTTTTGATTCCTCAAAAAGTTAGATAAAACTACCATACAATCCACCAATTCCACGCCTAGTTATATACCCAAAAGAATGAAAACAAAGACTCAAACAGATGTTTAGAGCATCATTATTCACAATAGGCAAAAGGTGGAAATAACTTTATCACCTTTACAGACGAATGAATAAACAAAATGTGGTATGTTATCCAACCTTAAAAAAGAACGAAATTCTGATACATGCTACAATGTGGATGAATCTAGAAAGTATTATGCTGAGTGTAATAAGCCAAACATAAAGGACAAATATTATGTGATTCCACTTACATGAAATCTAGAACAGGCAAATTTATGGAAACAGAAAATAGAGATTACCAAAAGCTGGGTGAGAAGAGAGAATGTGAAGTTATTTTTTAATAAGTATAGAGTTTTTACTTAGGAAGATGAAAAACTTTTGGAAACAGGTACTGGTGATAGTTATATAACATTGTAAATGTACTTAAAAAGAATAAAATTAAAAGCCACTGAATTGTATGCTCTAAAACAGTTAAATTTAAAAAACACGAACCAAATCAAGTTACGAGAAATTTGAACTAGTTACTCGGATGAGATAAGCATGTCTACCAAACTGCAAGGTAACATATTTTATTTCTGTCCAGCCACATACCACCCGAACAAGAGGAAGAATCCAGGAACTACAAAGCATATAACATTTTTGTATTTGTGAAAGACACAAATTGTCTGAAAAATCTTCCTTGATCAGTTACAACTCTGAGAATGGTTACTAAAACTACTAAGGCAGTAATAGACAGTTCCTACCTTCTAAAGCAAACAGTCCAAATTCAAACTGTACACATACTTACAGTTATAAGCATAGAGAAAAAAAATCTTTATATTATAAATTGGCTAAGAACATAGATAAGAATAGGAGTAGTAAATACAGTCACAAGAAGTTTCATACAAGAGAAAGGTGTATTCTAGAATAAGTAGAACTTTGGAGTTACCTAGTCCCACTGATGTCCTCTCTCAATGCATTTTCACAACCTTAGAGAGGAGAAATAAACAGTCCCTGTGTGGTAACTAACATATTGAAGAGACCAGACAGGGCGGTTACAGGTTCTTTGTTGAAGGCACATAACAGCAGAATTGGTACTTCAGGCCAGACATGTTTAATCCCAATACGTTTGCATTACACGACTTAACACGGAGATGCACAAATATCAAACTAATCAGTCATTCTCATTATTATATGTCTGATGAGTATTTAACATTAAATCTCAACTTATGAGACCCTTCCCCGCCCCCCCAAAAAATTAAAGGTTTTTATCCCAACAGAATCACTAATCCAAGAGAATTACAAAATTTATAAAATCTCTCAACTCCGTTATTTTCATATGGCAGAGACAATCTTAAATCTAAGTTTGATGATAGAATCCCCTATTTGGTGAGATAGTCTGTATTCATAAAACAATGACTATATCTGAGTACACTCTCTAGGGAACAGCCAGCAATCTGAAATCCATGGCTTATCCTGACGATAGACCAAACTAAACTCAGTATTTCCAAACCTCCAAAGGTACATATATCTTCTTTCATGGCATGTAACTCGTATATGGCCAGGCATATGGACTTTTGTCAAATTATCTATATTTTGGTTTCATCAGTAATCCTCAACTTGGTTCTAAATCAAAGGCTTAGTTAAAACAGTAAATTGTATTTGAATCCTTGTTTTGACTATATAAAAATTTAGTAACTAAATAGTTCAGAAAAGAAGACAAAGATTTAATAAAGACTTTCATAAAGAAAAAAAATGGGGCGGGGATGGGAGATTAAAGAAAAAGAAAGGAAAAGGTTGGCTTTGGCTACCACTAGTCTGTAACCTCTCGAATCAGTCTACACTAACCAAAATCCAAAATGTATTTCAGTAAAATCCATATTTGCTAGTATCATTCACTTAATGGGTTAAAAAAAAAAAGCTAGTAGAGTCTGTGGTGAAATTACAGACTTATGAAATAGACAGTAAGAACTTTTCATCTTGTGTTCTCAACTCCAACTCATCTTTATATATACCAAAGAAATATATACTTGTTTCTTGTTTCTAGTACATTATTTTAAAAATAAGCTGAAATACAAGGGCAATTCAGATTATACTTAGCAGTACATATTACAATGCCCAATAAAACTTATTTATGGGTTATTAAAATAATCTTGGAAAGTAATTTAAAAGACTAAGAGGGAATAAAGGCAGAGAAAAAAAAAACTATGTAATGAATTATGAATCCCTATACAACTTCATGTTCCCTTTTCTCCATTTTAGAATTTAACCTTAGTATACAAATGTTTGACTAAATCAGTGCTCACACCTTCACAAAGAATATCATTACATAAAAAATTTTAATAGTTTCATATATTGGTGAAAATGACATTTATTCTCAAAAGTCTTACAAGTTTTTTAGCCTAATTCTTCCATGGGAAAACAAATTATTTGTATAATAGCAAAGTTCTTTTTTGAAGTACCGTATTTTCCGGCGTATAAGACGACCCCCTAATTTTACAGTTAAAACATAAGTTTAGGCCTATATTCGCTGTATAAGACTACCCCCCACTTCCGAGGCTGTAGTCTTATACAGCGAATATAGGCCTAAACCTATGTTTTAACTGTAAAATTAGGGGGTCGTCTTATACGCCCGGTCGTCTTATACGCCGGAAAATATGTAAACTCAGTAAAGGGCTTAAAGGAGATATGGGCACTTCTTACTTAAAGACTGACTTCCTTGGGGAAGCCAGGATGGCTCAGTGGGTTAAGCACTCGCTTTGCAGCGCCGGGGACCGGGGATCGAATCCCGGCCCCGGCCCGTGCTGAACTGGGAGCTCCCCCAGTTCAGTTCTCTCTCTGTGTCTGTCTCTGTCTCTCTCTCTCTGTCAAAAATAAAAATAAATAAATAAATAAATAAAAGACTGACTTCCATTCCTATGAATAGATCATTAAGTGAATTGGTCTAGAAGCGAGGAACTGAAAGGTGGGTATCTTATGGTGTGTCATAATGCCATATGGTATGTATTTTTTAAAAGATATCACATGACACCACATTTATAAATGATATATGTAGCCTTGCACAATTATGAAATACTAATCAACTCTGGGAACAAGACAAAGACTGAGCAATGGGATTCCAAGGCTCATACAGACTGAAAAAGGGGATTCCCCATGCTGGAGAACTGGTAGTAAGTCTAAGGGGTCATTAAACAGATAAGTCATTATGTAATGAGTAGCTGTATATTAAAATAATTTCTTACAATTGCTTCCCATGTCAAGAATCAATAATGCCAAAGTAAATGCATGTAGAAGGGCAACACTTTAAGATCTGTCAACACCTTAAATTATTATATAACAGGTTTAAGTTTTTACATTTACACTCATTTAACTTAAGCTCTGTTGATATTTAAGTGCACAGAAACTGAGATCTTAAGCACTATAAACTTATGTTTATGATTATAGTACTAAGTACTATAAGCAACTATAAACAGTGCTGGTGAATGTATACGAGGGCTGCCTGAAAAGTATCCAGCTATGTACTGTTTTTATTACATTGACAATGGCTGGATTTTTTTCCTGAGAGCCCTCATATAAAATAAATTTTTTTTGTCTCAATTAGTTAAATACATTGTAGTTCTGAAATTTATCAATGGATTATCTAACTTTCAAAACACAGTAAAACCAACCTCATACTACAGATATGTAAAGTACCGGTATTTGTTACCTATATTAAAAAGCACCTGGCTTATTTTCTAAGCCTGCCATTCATGAATCTTTAGACTAATGTGAAGAAAAGGTGTGAAGAAAAGAAATAATGCATGAAAATACCATCAGGCAAACAATTTATCATTTATTCAATTCATACAACAAATATTTACTGAATATCTATTGTGCACCATGCACTATGCCAGATGCCAAGGATGTAAAGATGAATTAAAACAACACAGTCCTTATTTTCATGATAATTATAATCCCCTAAGGAGACAGAGCATCATCAAATAATCCTACAATTGAATTAAAACAAATTGATTTAATAATCTAAGAACGAGGGAAGCCAGGATGACTAAGCAGGCTAAGCATTCATCTTGAATCCCTGGGGTCCAAGGATCAAATCCTGGCCCTGGCCTGTGCAGACCCATAAGCTGAATTGGGGTGTGGCCTCTAGTTCAGTTCTCACAAGGGTGAGCCTCCCATGTGGGAAGTCCCTGGTTTGGCTTCCAGGTCGTGGGGGCGTGCCTCCCATGCTGGAAGTCCCGGACCCAGTTTCTTCCCTGCGCAGCCACACGCCCACCTGTATGGAATGAAACTATGTCAAAAACTGATGATGCACAACTATGGAGACTGCTCTGGGCCCTCCTCCTTCTCTCTGTCTCTCTCTGTCTGTCTCTCTCTGTCTCTGTTAAAACAAAAAAATAAATTAAAAAAAAAAAAGGAAGCTCAGTGCTATAAAAGTATATAATAAAGGAATCAATTCCAGAGTAAGGGCTCAGAGAAAACTGCAGAGAGAATAGAAGGGTTTCAAACTGAGAAAAATTAGGAAGGTGAGAAAAGTAGGGGGAAAAAAAAAAAATCATATAAAAACCCACTAGAAAAGATAGTATGTCAAACGCAGAGCCCAAGAAGGAAAACAGTTGGTATAATAAGAAGCTAAAGAGGGTAGGGGTTAGATCATTAAAGAAGTTTAGGTCATTTTAGGATTTTAATGTTTATCCTAATCACTTTCTGAAGTGAAAAAGAGGGATGCCAGGATAGTTCAGGGATTGAGAACTTGCCTTGTAACTTTGAGGTCTGGGGATCAAATCCTGACCCCAGCCCATGCAAACCCATATGCTGAAATGTGGTGCAAGTGGTAATGGCCAGGATGGCAGCAGAGGTTCTTGCCTTCCATGCAGGAGGCCCCCAGTTCAGTTCCTGCCCTGTGCAACCCCACATCCACCTCTGTGGAATGAAACCATGTCACAACTAAAGATGTACAACTATAAAGACTGCTCTGGGACTTCCCCTTTTCTCTCTCTTTCTCTTTCTCTCAAACAATAAATCTTAAAAAATAAAATGAAAAATGTCTAATATATAAGTTTTATTACACTAAAAAAAAAAGTTCTACTTGTACATTTTTACAAATAATGGAATATTCACAAATAAAATGTTTAAAGAATAAGTTGTAGTGGTTTTAGTTACTTGAGGCAAAATAGATTTGTTTTTGTTTTTTAATTAAATTCATTTTAAGATCACGTAAACGGGTGAGGGAAATCACTACCCACTCAAAATAAAAATTTGTATCTGAGAAGCTGGGCTGATTTGCTCTGAGCCTTCTTCTGCTTCTACAGATTTTTTTACTTCTAAACTATAGTGCTCAAATTGAGTATAATTTAAAATGGGAACAATATCAAATGATTAAATAGGAAACATTCCAATATTTTAATCCCTACTGAGTTCCATCCTGTTTTAAATACCATTTCTTAAACGTTCAGTTCTTTTAAATTTCAGGGCATCTATTAAATCTGAAAACTGGTGAGAAAGAGAAAATCTATCATTTTTTCTGCTTTTTCTGTATAAACTGTACTACATGAAAACAAAAATATTGATTAGAAAAAGCCAGGGTGGCTCAGCAGATTAAGCGCTCGCTTTGCAGCCCTGAAAACCGAGGATTTAATCCTGGCCCCAACCTGTGTAGACCCATATGCTGAACTGAGGCGTGCTTCCCATGTGGGAGGCACCCCCAGCTCAGTTCCCACCCTGTGCAACCCCCGCACACCAGCGTAGAACAAAACCATGTCAAAAACTGATGACGTACAACTTTGGAGACTGCATTAGGCCATCCCCCTTCTCTCTGTCTCTCTCTGTCTCTGTATCTCTGTCAAGAACAATAAAATACATCTAAAACAAAAACAAAAAATACTGTTTAAAAATTTTTTTCATAAGACAAAGTTCTTTACAGAAGTCCAACTTCTAAGTTAAGAATGAATGACAAAATTTGAATAACACTACTTGAACCCCTAATGAAATACTGGATCTAAGCAATGATCACCAATGGCTACTAAAACATTAGGTGAAAATTGATAGCGAACTTTACAATGAATAGATTAATCTGACAATATTTGGACTACTGATCAATCTTATCACGATAGGAAGAAATAACCAGACATTATGTGCCTTCTGATGTTATGCAAAAGAATGTACAATAATCTATAAAGTATTCTTTCAAAAATAAAACTCAAGTCTGATCAAGCCTCTGGCTTTAACTACCAGCTCATAGAAACCATAAGGGATAGAGGAACATGTTAAATGACGCCAAAGACACATTCAGCAAAATGCAAAATGTGAAAAATTCTCTGAGACAAATAACCTACCTTATGCATCAAATAAATTACAAGGAAGAAAAAGGACAGAGAAAAAAGAAGCTATAGATTGAAAGAGACTGAGGACATATATCAATTAAAAGTGATACGATGATCTTGTTTAGATCTTGACTCAAGTAAACCAACTGCATAAAAAAGCAAAATCCTTTATGACACAATGGGAAAATGTGAATACTAATTGGGTATTTAAATAACTGTTAACTTTTGGTTATGATGATAGTATTGTGGTTACATTAAAACAACAAAAATGTGTCCCTATCTTTTAGAGGTACATACATGTACATATTTACCTATATTCACAGATAAAATTGATATGATGTACAGGAATTTCTTCAAAATAGTCTGGGAGAAAGGTGCACAGAGCTCTGGTATAAGTGAAATAAAATTAGCCATGTATTTACTGTTGAAATGAGAACTGGTACATAAAAGTTCATTATATTCTCCATTTGTACATGTTTTTAAATGCTCATTTTAAGGTTTAAAAAAATATTTTTAAGAAAAAAAAATGTTTAAGGAAAAACTGTCCTATAAAGACTGTTAACCTCTGAGGCATTTTCTCATTTAATATACTGATTGAGCACACCTACACATGAAGCACGATTGCAGGTACTAGAGACACAGTATAATAGGAGAGACAAGCATTTTTTAATTCCCTACAACAGAGCAGCTGACAAATGAAATAGAATTATTACATAATTAATAAGACAGAGAAAGAATTAATTAGAAGCGCATAATTCCAGATATTAAGTAATAGTATTTGTTAAATGTGAATATGAACAATAAGCAAATGGATTTTTGTTTTGGTAATCATCTTCCATTCTTTTCCTCTTCTGATCCATAAGACCAAAGTAGTAAGTCAAAGTAAAAACATTATCTACTTATTTCTTTCCACAGAAACACCGATTTTATATTATTTGGCAATTTTTGGGTTTCTTTTGTTAGGTCATCTTAAAATCAAAATTATGACAAACACATTCAGCCACTCCCCTCCTTTTTAAACTTTCTAATACAATTATAATAACAAGAATTTAAAGTAAAATAAACTGAGAAAAGAAAAACATTTAAAAATAGCTTAGGAATTTTCTATGTAATCATGGATAGCAAGGCCAAAATGGCCTTCTATAAAATCATAGATAATAATAACAAACTAATGTATTTATGGTATATTGTGTTAGTCTAATAAATACTGTTCATTTTCTACAAATCAGAATCTATGTGACAAAGAAGTTTAAATTCTCTTTTTTAATACTTTCAAATCTCATACTTAAAAATCTAAACTATTTTAAATATCAATACCTACTCGCATATTATACATATGAAGGGAGGACCCAAAACAACAGAATTTATTTATAAAAAACTATTTATTTTTGCATGTTTAATCTCCGATCACTCTCAACATACTCTCCGTCTGATGCAATACACCTACCTATTGAGAAGCTTTTTCCACTGCTCAAAATAGTTTTTGAACTCAGCGATTATGATGCCTTCTACTGCTTCCGCTATTTTTGTGTGACCTCTTCCACATCAGCAAAACATTTCCCTTTGATTTGTTCACCCAAGGTAACAAAAAAAAAAGAAAAGAAACAAACCGTAGCTCAGGACGAGATCAAGTAAATACAGACGGTGGGGCACGACAGTCATGCCATTTTTGGTCAAAAACTAGTGATCACTCAGCATAGTGTGGGCAGGTGCAGTGTCATGCCATGTGTTGTTCATGTAAATCACCCATCATGAAATGAGAAAACATGTTGAAAGAATCTCCAAAAAAATTTACAGAAGACAAAAACAGCCTCTCGCACCACCACCAGTTGACACACTGATACAGATGTGTTCCTAGAACTCTCTTACCTAGCAGAGGAAGCCTGTGCCACAAGGGGCCCACTCTTCAGAAGGTAACTACAGGTTTTTCGGGGTCCCTCCCCCCACTCACATACATTTGTAAGCAGTCCATAAACTTAAACATTTCAAAATAAAATATAAAAATATAACTATATTTATAGCTGTCCTTTGTGATTTTTTTAATTTATATTTTAGAAGATTTTTCAAACTGCTAAAATGCTAAAATTCTCTTGACCAATATATTAGTTCAACTAAGACTAGATAACACTGCAAAAAAGCACTTATGAAAGACATATATTATATAAAGAAATTAACAGATATAACCTGTAGAATGAGCCATTCTATTTCATGAAAAAAAAGAGGCCAGTTAGCAATTTCTAGGTCATGATAGAGAGAGGCAAGTAACATTAGATGGGAAGAATAAAACATTGTTTAATAGAACTACAATTTTGATTGCATCACCTAGTTCCCTACGAAGACCTTTCACATTCAAAAACCATGAAGGAAAAAGACTGAACTATGTAGAGCAGTTGTAAACCACTTATAAAGCTCATATTGGGAGACAAGATTAAATACATATAATTCCGTTAGGGAGTAACAATGTCAGATGTTATTCAAATGTACCTTTTCCAATTTGAATGACATATTTTGGTGTACAGTATCTATAAAAATATACAACACTGAATTGTCAAATAACCCATTTCAACCCTATACTATTACATGCTAAATGTTCAAGTGGAAGCAGCCAATATAAAGGCCAAGCCTCCATGCAGATGTGAGCCAACTCAACAATGAGAAATGCAGCCTGGGTATCACTCTTGTTCTGTCAATGGTTGTGGCTGCAACAAGAACCCACCTCTATCTCAGGAGGCATTTTTTTTTCTACAAAAGAACATTATATACTACATCCTTAGAAAACTGGCCTGCTAAAATTGTGACCAATAAAGAAAACCAGATGAAGGAAGTACTGGAAAAAGAGAAATGTAATAGCATTAAAAAAAAAAAAAATGGAGCTGAAGTATTCAATGCCAGTTTTTTTAATAAACAAAAGAATTATAACTGAAACCCAAATATTAAAAAGCACATGGCCCTAGGTCAGACAAAGCCCAGAATTCTTCCCTTTTGACCTGTAGCTTTGTATTCCTTACATTACACAGCACTAAACCTACTCCTTCAACGATTTCTTAATTAGATCATTATTAAAACAACTTGGGTTTACAGAACACATGGGGCAAGGTCAGATGTGTATATACCATTCAACTTCTCCAATGATCCCATTAGAACTTGGAGTAGACCCACTAATGCACCTGCCCAAAGTCACACATTTCCATACAGAGTAAGGTCTAAAACAACCCACACACTTTGCCTTTCTAGAAAAGCAATATTCCGTCTAAACTCTGAGGTGAAAGTGTTCTCTTCACAGATATCAAAGCTTTATTTGGGTGCTACTTCCCAAAGATTCTGTCCAGAGGAATTCTGTGCTAATCTTCTTGTTCTGGGTGATAGTACACAGTATGAGGTCCTCTGCCTCCCTCCTTCCAGCCCACCCCCCTCCAAAAAAAAACAAAAAAACAGAATTATCTTCTGGAGAGCAGGTTACTTGTGGAACAGGCTTTCCTCACTAGGTGAGTGTTCCAGGAACCCATCTGCATCAAGGTACCAGCTGGCACTGTTGTGAGAGGCTGTGTTCAGCTTCAGTGAATTTTTTTTTTGGAGACTCATTCAACACGTTTGTCCATTACATGATGGGATTTACTTTACACGAACAATGTGTGATGTGACAATGCACCTGCCCACACCATGCTGAGTGTTCAGCAGTTTTTGACCAAAGAGCATGACCCCCACACCCCACAATCCCAATTCACCAGGCCCCAAGCAACTTTTTGTTACCCTGGATGAACAAAGTCCTCAAAGGAAAACTTTCTGCCACTGCGGGAAAGGTCAAACAGAAAATAAGAGAAGCACTAAAAGGCATCAAATCAACAAGTTCACAAAAACTGTTTCGAGCAGTAGAAAAAGCATCTCAATAGGTGTACTGCATCAGATGGAGAGTACTTTGAAGGTGACTGAAGTTTAAACATGT
Organism: Craseonycteris thonglongyai; assembly: GCA_004027555.1. Classification (NCBI taxonomy): domain Eukaryota; kingdom Metazoa; phylum Chordata; class Mammalia; order Chiroptera; family Craseonycteridae; genus Craseonycteris; species Craseonycteris thonglongyai. The sequence goes on along the minus strand of PVKE010010516.1, from coordinate 12,641 downwards.
AAGACTAAATACACAATTTTTTATAAATAAATTCTGGGTTTTGGGGGATCTCCCTCGTATAGTTCCATCAAAAACCACAACCTGTGAAGTCAGCATGTTCCAAGTCCCTTTCATAAAGTTACCTTACCCTCTCAAATGTTAAGTATCATAAAAAGCACCCAGTTTCTTCTAAATTTCACATCCAGACCACTAATACCGATGAAATATTAATTCAGAGATAAGCATATTAAACATATATTAAACTTATAAATTTTTTTAGAATTTTTCCCATGAACCTTTTTAATACTTAAAATTTCATTTATATTCTAATATACCGGTATATATTTTCCCTCAAATACTCTACACTCTCCTCAAATCATAAATACTTTGAAAAAAAGTAAATTTGTCATATAAATAATTTATATGTAGACATACCACACCACAGAAAATATATACTCTTCTCTAAGATTATGTGAAATATTACGTGGTTTTTCTCTATTCTTCCTGATACACTGTCCTTCATACAGTATCCAATCCTTAAAATAAACTTGAATAAGTCCAATGTAATTAAACTAAATCAAAACAAACTCAAAGGGCCCCACCACCAAAGCAGCAATCCTTAATATCATTTGGTCCAAGAACTACTGCAAAGTAGTTTTTAAAAAGTACCTGTAAAAAACTACTATAATATATATGTGTATTTCAGAACCCGACTTATGTTAATAGAAGTTTCTAAGCTTAAACTACACGATAGATTGCTAAAAACAAGTAACAACTGAGAAATTCTTTCAAATACCAAAACTGTCATCTCTTTATTGTCAGTTATTAATTTTTGTCAAATATTGTCCTACAAAAGTCATAAAAAATGGCAATAGTAACTACCTGAAATATGTTCTGAGAAACTTACCATCATTTTGGCTCTTGCCCTTCACTTCCTCCTTCCATGATAGGATGGTGTTCAGAGGAACATAGTCCCTTATGTATTCTTTGCGTCTCTCCTCTAAGGTCATCTTCAGTAAACGTTCTTGCAAAATAAAAGCAGAATCTCCATTTGTATTTAAATTTTAGGTTCAAGAATTACTTTAGAATTTAAATATTAACCATGTTAAAGTACCCCAAAAATCAGTGTGGGCTTGAGAAACAGCAAAATGCAAATCTAATGACTCTGTATTTTAGTATTAAAAGGTGTCAAGTTAACGTATTATTAGTAGAAAAACAAATGAGGAAACTCTCTCAATCAACATCTATTGACAATCTACAGGTGATATGTTTATACATTGCAAGTACAAAGGAGAGCCTTAACCTCGAAAAGTTCACAAGACAAAAGAGGAAATGAACAAGATATAAAATAATGGCTACCGGTACATAAGTAAAACACAAAATCCTAAAACAAGTATGTACAAATGCTAAGAACAAAAGAAAGGCAGCCACTGAGATAGTTTCTTAATTCAAAGATGCTATCAACAATAAAAGTGTATTTTCAATTTAATACCTTGTGAAATAACAATACTTCACATCTTGATTACAAGATGAAAATATTTTTTAAATGCACTTTATAAATAATAATAGTGTCACTTACAAATAACTCACTGTGTGCCAGGTACTTCACATGTATAATTTAATTAATCTTCCCAACAACTCAGAAAATTAATAGTTTAGTATTGCTGTTTTACAGATAGGAAAATAAAGCACATCAAAGTTTAGTAGTTTGTCCAAAGAGAGCTTTCCATTATAAATCCAGTTAGATATCTCCATTAGTCAGAAATTACAGCCTACAGCAATAGCCACTGTACTATACTACCTTTTCAGGAAAAGCTCACCAAAAGATGGGATGTGTATGTTATTCTCTGAGGATAGGTAGAATTTTGTCATGAAAAGGTAAGAAGGGTATTTCACATTTAACCACTATACTGTACACCTGAAATTAATGATCAACTCTAATTGAAACATTTTTTAAAAGGGGGAGAGGTAAAGGAAAAATTTCCAGGGTAAAACAATTCATGGGGATATACCGGTAATGTAGAGCACAGGGAATACAGGCAATAATATTGTTATAGTGTGGTATGTCGTCAGATGGTTGCTAGATTTAACATGGTGATCACTTCTTTAAGTATTTAAATGCTGAACAACTATGGTGTACACTAAAACTAATGTAATATTATATGTTAGCTATACTTCAATAAAATTTTAAAAGGGTATTTCATACTAATAGTGTAATGTAAACAAAGATAAGGAGATAATAATAGTTTAATGAAGCTGCAAGATACACTATGAAAAGGGAAGTGCCCATAAAAGTAAAAAGTAGCTAGAAACAAGTTAAAACAAAAATTTATAGAACTTGTATACCACGCTGACCAGTTTAACCTTTATCCTATAAAGCAGACCACAAAGATTCAAAGTTGATTATGCATATCCCAGAAGGTACATAAAATGATCCACTAGAGTACAGTGGAAAAAAGTGTATAAAATTCTTTATAAGGAGCGAATTAAGATTTGCTAATATTCAATATATAAACTGACACTGGCATTGTATATGTAAGCTGTCATGGATCATATACTTTACCAAAGGTCATATTCTTACTCTCCAATTCTCTTTTAGCATATTACATGGTATTATAGTTTGGGTGAATGGATTTAAGAACAGTATCTATTTTTAGATAATCTCTCACAAAATAATCACTTTAAAAGATTCTTCCACAGAAATAAACTGAAGGAAGTATCAATGTAAGCAAAAGAGAACAAGAAACAGAGAGCCCACATTTCCACCAATCCTAGAGCTGGCTTTTCTTCAGCTATGTTAGTAGACAGAAGTAAAAAAAAAGCATGTTGTAATTAGATGTGATATAGTCAAATCAAAGTACGACAATACTCAAAGGTCAACACTATTGAATTCCAGGTGCCTACAGGGGAATTAAGAGCTGAAATCAAGAATCAGGAACTCAGGAGACAGATCTAATCTAGAGATTTTGGAAATTATAACCTAAACTTACAGTCCTATAGGAAGTTCATAGGGAAGGAAGAGGGGGGTACACCTCAAAACAACACTTATGGAGTAGACACAAAAAAAGGGGAAAATGAAATAAAGCTTAGATGCCACTGGGGGTATAAGGTGAATCAAGGTTCCAGTGATGTGGAAACCAGCAGAGAAAAGTTTTAATAAGTAGAAAAGGAAAAATAGTACCAGTTGCTGCAGGAAGATTGGGAATAAAAATTAATGAGCCATTGGTTTTATCAACTGGGTCACCAACAGCACTGAAAAGAGAGCTAAGTGGTTAACAGAACTGTCTGAGTTCTAATCTTAAATCATGCAGATCTATTTGATCTTGGGTTAAATTTTTTATGTTTTAGGTTGGTAGGTATTAGTACCAACTTCTACATGAGGCACCTAAAACAAAGAAGTTAAATATAATAACTTACGTAAGGTTCCACAAAAAGTGGTACAGCTATTTTAAGATGCAAACCCAGGCAAAGTGGTATTCAAAGCTCTTGAACCTACAATATACTACCTCAGAGGTTTGTTGTGAGAATTAAATGAGATAACCTATATAAGGTACCTGAAATAGTGGTGAACACACAAAAAGAACTCAAATCATTTTAATATTAGTACCATCATCATTGTTATTACTGATTGACTTTAGAAATATTAGCTTCATTATAGAGTATACCGGTAACTGAGATCCAAGAGGCTATGAGAGACTGAAGGAAAGTGAGAGCAGCAACTCCAAAGTGAAATCCTGTGGAAGGAAAACTAGCTTAGAGAAGAGACTTGAGTATTATCATAAGCTGAGGAGAGGAGCCTGAACATACTGAGAAACCAAATGAATAAATGATAGCTCAAAAGCTCAAAGAATTCAGATGAGATAATTGGCACAAGCAGAGGGGTTAGAAATAAAGAAGTGCTTCCTCTCTGATAGAAACAAAGCTGGAAAGGCAAAGGACATGTAAAGGGACAAATAAGACTATGGAGGAAGATGTTAGGGCTGTTCATGTTAAATGACATGTATTTTCTCCATGAATTATAAAGCAGTGTCATCTGTTTAGTATAGGAGGACGAGGTCTTAATGGAATAGGAAGCTTGAAGGGAATGATAAGTTTGGAATAATCACACCAAGGAGGAAAAGGGAAGTCTAGTGTTTACCACAGTCCTACTTAAAAAGTTCAGATCAGGGGATACTGGGATGGCTCAGCAAGTTGTTGAGTGCTCCCTTTGCAGCCCCGGAGTCTGAGGATTGAATCCCAGCCCTGGCCCATGCAGACCCATATGTGTTCAGTTCTAGCCAAGATGAGCTTGCCATGTGGGAGGCCCCCAGTTTGGCTCCCACCCCAGGCATGCCTCCCATGCAGAAGGCCCCCAGCCTGGCTCCTGCCCTGTGCAGCCCTGAGCCTGCCTGTGGAATGAAACTATATTGAACACTAATGCCGTAAAACTATGAAGACAGTTCTGGGTCCTGCCCGCTCTGTCTCTCTCTTTGTCAAAAACAATAAAAATAAATCTTAAAAAAAGAGTCCAGGGGAAGCCGGGATGGCTCAGTGGGTTGAGCGCTCACTTTGCAGCGCTGGGGGGACCGGGGATCGAATCCTGGCCCCGGCCCGTGCGGAACCATGTGCTGAACTGGGAGCTCCCCCAGTTCAGTTCTCTCTCTGTCTCTGTATCTCTCTCCCGCGCGCGCGCTCTCTCTCTCTCTCTCTCTCTCTGTCAAAAATAAAAAAATAAAAATATATTAAAAAAAAAAAAGAGTCCAGATAACTAATATGGAAATACTGTAGTATCACTTAACAGGTCGAAATACAAGGGCTGTCTGGAAAGTATCCAACCATGTAATCATTCTCATCATACTAACATATGGCTGGATTTTTCTGGACAACCCTCCCATATGAACCAATCATAGTTTTAGTATATGTCAAAAGGTACATATGGGAATGCAACCTGACCTGGTCACTCCATTTATTTAAAAGTATGGACACTTAGAACAAAACAAGGTCATTAATAAGTCGATAAAACAATAAAATACCTTTAAATTTCAATACTTGAAATAATACACATTAACTGGTCTTGACTTAGGGCTCAAAACACTACATCAATAAAGTCTATTTAACATATGTACACTTGAGAACTCCCTAGTTATTTGTTGAAACAATGAAACATACTGATGGCCACATACATATACTATATAGTTTCTTTGGTATTACACAAAACTTTTCCTTAAAGAATGCTTCATCTTTACAATGAATCTTTTCTTTGTGAACCAAGCATGTAAGTAGGCAGACCTACTTATTAGATGGTATACTGAGTTGATATGTTTATTCACTGCCTTGCATTTCAATGAGGTAGGCAGGCCTTCCTTTAGAGTTAAATAACAGCTACAAAAATGTAAAATATATCATCCTCTCCAGTGTATAAAAGGAAAAAGGTCATGTCTTCCATCAGCTTCTTTAATACTAACTACTATACTGGAAATCCTTAGCTCCTTCTTGATGGTATAATATATACATACTTTTAATACTAACTATTCCAAAAATAGATACCTTGATAAGACACAGAGACATATTAAAGTCTTCAAGTTTCAATAACTTTTTCCTGTAACATTAAACTTCATGCAAAAATCGGTTAGTTTTGGGCAAGGGAAATTAATTTTGTTACATGCTTTCCTTTAATTGTGCATTTTCTTTATTTAGAAAAATATTACTTTGGTTATATTTTCCCCTAATTTAAGAAGAAAAAGAATTAAGATGTTAAAGATTCTAAAATGCCTGCTTGCCACAGTTCAACTTGTAGATGTTAACATTGTTAACAACCTTACATTAGGACATTATTATGACAGAAAAAAATAGTTTTTTAGTAATCACTATAATTTCATCAATTCATGTACTGAAAACAATCTCCATGTCTTCCACTATTTTGTCTTCATTGTTATCAATAATACAAAGCTAACATTTCAAGATCATCAGTAAAAATGAGCATGAGTTTTTATACTTACAGGTAAATCCTTGTTGAAAGTCTGTTGAAACTGAAGTAACTGATACTGCAAAAACAACATTATTTTATACTACTTTATATATCAGTCTATTATTCTCAACATAATTTGTTTTGTGACACCAGAATTTTTAGTTCTGCACATGCCCATAATCATTAAAATTAAATAACATACAACCTAATCTTTCAATATTTTAAAGACCATCTTAATCGGTTTCTTAGTTGTTATTTGAAATCTTCCCAGCAATTAATTTTTTTTAATTCCCTCTCATCCCTTTCCTTGTGCATTGTTTGAAGTAGGCCCTATAGACAGGATTCTTTTTCCACATTCATTCCCATTCTTGTCCACTGTTTTACCTATGTATTTACAAAGGCCAGGGCTTGCAATAAAAACCTACAGGTTTTAAAGATTATCAAAGAAATCAACTTTCAATCTGGTCACCTTTTTATCCTTCTATAAAGATGGGATACTTAGGAGAGATTTCCACTACCCTCATTCATTACCTCACTCTATGCACAGATTTAGTATATCTTAGCAGTAGCAATGCAAGTACTTTTGCTACAATTCTGTAAAACGCTAACAACTAAAGTGTTAAAAGAAAAAAAAAACAACACTCAATTTTTACTTTGGAATATCATACATGATGCCAGAGAGAAAGGGAGAGAGAGAAAAGGAGAAAAGAGGGTTGGATCACACAATTCTGTCTTATAGAAACCTGTCAGTCAATTGAGCTGATTTGGCTGTTCCTTGCTTGATATGCTCAAAATTCAGGGGTGGGTTTATTCACAGAAAATGAGATCAATCTCCTTACCCTAGCAACTTCAGACTATGAACGGGTATAGAATACAGAGAAAACACTGCAGGAAAAAGCCCACTCAGACTTCTCTGAAGGCACCTATCCTCACGGAAAAGTCGCTCGTTTTAGGTTTCCTCTAGAATTCCAGGTTTCAAAAGTCACGCTGCGGTGCATAAATGGGGAGCCCAGAGAAGGTGGTGACAGGGGACACTGCCAGCTAAGCGGTTAGGAGGACGGACAGAGGCGAGGGGTGAATAGAAGAGAGCCAGCGGGACGCGAAGGCGCAGTAGCAGCTGCAGAGGGTATGCCCACCAACGGGCATGTGTCCGTGGGACAACTGGGCCAAGCGTGCGAAAGTCCCAGCAGGGGTCCGGGGATGGGGTGGGGGACCTGAAGAAGTTATGCCGGGCCCAGGCGCTGCCGCACGCGAGTCCAAGCCGCGAAGCAAAGGCAGTCCAGCCTGGGGAGAAGGTGACCGGACGAGAGGGGCAGTAGAGAGGGGCGTGCGCCCACACGTAGCTAGCTGCAGGTACCCGGGGCGGCGCGTGCACGCCGGTTTGCGTGCGCGTGTGTACACACGGACAAGCGAGGGAGGCGGCACCGGCCCGGCGGACGCAAGGCGGGAGCTCGGGCGGAGGGCGCCGCGGTACACACAGCCCTGACCTCCGCCCCCACCCAACTCCCACCCCCCGCATCCCCAGGACTCTACAGGCCGGTTACCTTTCTCCTCTCTCCACACCTTTTTCTTCTTGTTGCTGGGGTACATGTTGCCGTGGGGGTGGCTGGCTTTAAGCTGCAAGTTCCCCAGGCTCACGGACAAGCAGGGTGTGTATGGAGTGGGAGGGGTGGAAGGGGGCACACGGGAGGGAAAAAGTGAAGGAGGCTCCGCGTCCCACGCCGCTCTCCGCTATTTAGTCGCTGCCTTCCTCCTTCAGCCCGCGATCGGCTTCGGCTCCCTCCCGCCTCAGCCTCGCGGACACCGCCACAGCAGCACCTCAGAGCCTGTCAACTAGGTCACGCCTCGCTTTAACCTAACACCCGCACAGGCCCCGCCTCCAAGCCGCTAACCAGCGCCGCCTCCCATTGGCTGCACCACCCGCCGCTCTCCTCATTCCAGCCACCGTGCGCCCCCACTTCGGCCCCAGGGCGCAGGCGCAGGCGCAGGCTCGAGCCCGACGCCGAAGACGTTGGGGAGCTGGAGGGGGCGGAGCCAGGGGGCGATGGTGGTGAAAATGGCCTCGCGACTGGGCCAAGATGAGGAGCGGACTTCTGGGAGGAGCCTAATACTGGCCCTTCCCCCGGCCTCGCGGCTCTAGGAGGGCCTGAGGGCGTGGCCTATAAGCCAGATGCTCCAGGTGACTGAGGAGGGAGATAGGGAACTGGTTCCTGGGCTCGAAGATGTAGAAGTAGGAGTTATGAATCAACATGTGTTAAACATGCTCACTCTAACTGGCTGCTCTGCACAGATTTTACCAATATAGCCAAAGAAATGAAAGGAGTTGGGGGAAATGATTCCAGACTATACACAATGGGTCCCTCGGCTTTGTAGTAATAATTATAAATTTCACTGGAGTTCTGTTTTAAGAACCTGGAAGTACTAGACAACCAAAATGTTATATTTGAAACAGAAGTCTTATATCAAAGCATATTCAAAAGGATATTAACCAAAGCCATGTCTTTGTATCATTGTATTCCTCCACCTATTGCTTCAGGTCAGGGTGCTGGTCCAAAGGGCTGGTTTGATTCTGGGTAATACAAATCGATTGCTATTCTGAAAATCTAGTTCCTGTGGATTCTACCACAAGAGTAGATTGACCTGGAATTTAGGGAAAGTTTGGTAACCTCCTCCCTAAATTTAATGCATTTTTAAATATCAGACCATCTACTGGGGTATTTGGTGGATGCAGTGAATCCACATTTATTCAGTTGAGGTGCTGTGTTATATGTGTTCTACTTAAGCAAGGTGTGCAAGACCAAAAAATGACTTGTAACACTTTTTTTTTTTTTAATGATAAAAGAAAGAAAAGAGGAAAGAGGGAAGCCCCGTTAAGATTTGCAAAGACTGAAAATGTTTTGACTAACAGGACACTCATGAAAATGATACATAACGCAGTAAGGTAATCGCTTTTACATTGTCTATGTTTTTGTTTTTTGGTTTTGTTTTTTTCCTAATGCCACGTATATATTTTGTTTAACTGAGAGAAATAGAAAAAGCTTTAAGAAGAAAATGACATTTGAACTAGTAATAAAAATATACATTCATTTATTGGCAATGGAAATAAAGAGGGCTCTGATTCAAGTTACAGTACCAAGGTAGAATCAATAAAAATTGGTAATGGAATAGATTTATGGAAGAGGATGGGAATAGGAAAGAATTTATGGGCTTCATTAGCTCATTAATGTGGAGAACAGCAATATCATTAATAATATTAGACAATATAGGAACAATTGCAGATTTTGTGGGAAAGATATTTTCTTATTTAGAAATGCTAAATGTAAGGTGTCTTCAGGAAAGTACATCATACTAGGCACTTTCCCTTCAATTACAACAGGGATGCTGTATTCACCTGAATGTAGAGCCAATCCTACCTGTGCTTTCTTAGAAACATTACATTATTGATTATCCTGTGTTACATGTCTATTAAAAGAACTGTAACCATCCATCAACTTGTATACTTTCCCAAGTCTCTCTCATGTAAAAAAAAAAAAAATTTCCTACTGTAATCCTGCAACCCCCTTCAGCTACTTCTTCTTTTCTAAAAAGTTGGAGATACCTACTGTGTCAGATTCCTTACATCCCACTTTTTGCTCTTCAGTTCACCCTAATCTGGGTTCTATGCTATCAATCAACTATAATAGCTCTTACTAAGGTAACCAGGGACCTTCAAGTATTATTAAATGGACTTTTGTCAATCTTTCTTTTACAAGATTTCTCAGTAACATTTAACACTGTTAACCCCTTATTCCTCTATTCAGCATTCTTGTACTCTAACTTCCTAACCCTTGTGAGTTACCTTCTAGAGAAGAAACTTCCTCTTTCTCTCCTGTCTCTCTTTCTTAGTCTCCTTTGCTAGCCCATCTTCCTTTTCGGCCATTATGTTTTGGAGTTTAAAAATCAGTACTAGCCTCTTGTCTCTTTTCAGTTTATACATTTCCTTTGAATAATTTCATCCATACTCATAAGCTTTAGTGATTTTCATCCAGGGGCAATCCTGTCCCCTAAGGTACACTGGCAATGTGTGGAGACATTTTTGGTCGTCACAACTGGGAGAAAATGCTAATGGCATCTAGTGAGTAAAGGCCAAGGATGCTGTTAAGCATCCTACATTGCAAAGGACAGCTCCCCACAGTACAAATTAGCCCAAAATATCAATTCTGCTATGATTGGGAAACCCTGACTTATACCAATGACTGGCAGATTTATTATCTCCAGCAAAAAATTTCTTCTTGAGCTTTAGATCTATATATGCTACCATATACTGAATCTCAACTTTAAGAGGTGATATTATGTACTGTTTAAAAGGCATCTGAAGCCAGATAACCTGGATCCAAATCCTAGGTTTACCCTTATTGACTATGTGACCCTTGGCAAGTTTCTTTAAGTCTCTTCACCTTGTTTAGTTTTTCTTAATTTGTCATATGGAGATGATAATATAATATCTACCTTCTAAGATTGATATGAGGAAAAAATGAGTTAAAATACTTAAAGGACTTAGAATAGTAACTAGTATATAGTAAATGTGACCAAGATGGTCATTAATAAAATTTCCTCTGTCATGGCACATATGAAGACTGTATTTCCCAACCTCCTTTGAATTAGTTAGGGCATGTGACTGCTTCCTAAGTAGATTATGGGACAAAAATAATATATGCCACTTCCAGGCCTGAACATCAAATCTCCTATGTACTTGTCCATATTATCTCTTTCCTTTACACATAATCTCATAAGAATCATCTCAAGAAAGGAATTTTATTTTTTTAAGAAGGAAATTAACTTGCATCCTTCAGTCACTGCTTAGAGTACACCAGGAAGCTAAGGAGTACCACATCAGGCTATAGAGTAAATAACAAGCTCTTACTGTGTTAAGGTACTGGTATTTAGAGAGTATTTATTTCAGCATTTAGTATTAATTACTCTAACAAAGTAATATTTAATGTGTCAAAGTACCTTAAATCTACCACATTCCACACTGAACTCATGATATTTTCTCCACACTTACCGTAGACCTTTTCTATTGTTTCCTCTCTCTTTGAGTGGTTCCGTCACCCCCTTCAGTTGACCTGCCCTACTACCTTTTATAACTCTTGAATCATTCACCTTTCCAATAGCACTATACTAAGTTAGGTCTGAATTTAAGGGGACTAATGAAAAAGATTTTCTAACTGGATCCCATGTTTACTTTTGTCCCTTTTCTATCCATTCTCTACCCTGCATCTAGTGTTATTTTGTGAAATATGATCGTGTAATCTCACCGTTTTAAATCATTCAATTACTTTCTGGGGGTCTTTTCAATGGAATGAATTCTGTTCCTTCAAAATTCATATGTTAGAGTCCTAGCCCCAATGTCATAATGTCTGGAGATAGGGTCTTTAGGAGGTAATTAAAGTTAAATTAAGTCATAAGGGTGGGACCCTAATCTAGTAGGACTGTGGCCTTATAATAAGAGGAAGAGCTCTTCTCTGTGTTTCTCCCCCAGACCCTCACAATGTGAAGACACAGTAAGAAGGTGGCCATCTGCAAGCCAGGGAGAGAGCTTTCAGCAGACCTAAACCATGCTGGCACCCTGATCTTGAACTTCCTGCCTCCAGAACTGATAGAAAATTAATTTATGTTATTTAGGCCACCTAATCTATGGTATTTTGTTCTAGCAGCCTGACTAATATAGTATTATTATAGAAACTAAATCATTAAAAATAAAGTGATTTCATACCAATCCTTAGAGCTTTTCATTTCCTGACTACATCTTATTCCTTATTCTTACCACATGGCCTTTTCATGTTTTTCACTATACCTGGGACCTCATTTGTTTAGCTGACCCATTCTCATTTTTCAGAGTTCAACATGAACTTCACTTTTTGACAGAGCCTGTCCTGATGCTGGTCTCACGTGACTTCTACCCACAGTTTCCCCTTACATGCCTTCAGCGCTTGTCTATTTTTCTTTAAAGCATGTTTTTATATTATTCATTTATTTTTGTGAATATTTTATTAATATATATTTTTTACTCTGGATGTATAAACTCTCTCAGGATAACAAATATGTCTTTTTGCTCACCATCCACACAGAATGGCATAATGCCTGGCATATAATGGACTCTCAATATTTATTGAATGAATGAAAGTTAAATGAGCAGTCAAGAGATGGCAAAACTAAGGAAGAGCACTTGCAATTAAAGGGGTTACCTTGGAGAGGCCCTAATTTTAATGTGAAGACTAACAGCAACTAAAAAGTGAAATTAATGAACACCTCAAAGAGAGTTACCATTCATATTTAGCAGATAGTAAGTATTTAATACATGCATAAATGAGTGAAGGAGTGATAGAAGAGTGAGAAGTGTTCAAGAGTGTAGAAAAATAATTGCAATTCATTTTTCAGAAAAACAATATATTTTTAAAAAGATGTTTGTGGACAGAAAGGTCTATGTGTCACAAATATCAAGTAGGATTAGAACTGACAAGAGATAGTTAAACTAAATGTTTATGTAGATTAGCAAAAATAAAAACAAATAGAAGATTAAGTAGAAATCAACAAGCCAGAAGCGGTAACTATGAACTATTTTTTGAGATGTTTAGAAGCTTGAAGGATAAGTAGAACAGAAGTCAGTTGAAAGGGTACAAGATACAAAGAAATTTTCTTTTTTCTTTTTTTTTCTTTTTTTTTTTTTTTTTTG
>PVKE010010515.1:0-42297 GCA_004027555.1 Craseonycteris thonglongyai | reverse complement strand
TAATTGAGTTTTAAGATCCCTAACTTTATGTTTTCTCAGTTCAGAATTTGGTGGATAATCTGTTTGATACTTGTTATGTAAAGCTAAAAAATGTCTCTCCAGATTACCCTTTTTAGCAATGGCTACCGAGGTAAGGCATATTAAACAACAACATTTATCATTCACCATTGTAAAAAAGTAATCGAGTTCCCATTCTTCAGTGAAGTGATAAGTTTTCGATTTTTTCGGTTTACTACTCATGTTCATGGGTATACTAGAATGCAAAGAAATATGACAATTTAAAGAATAAATACTGAATTAAATATTTTCCTAGAAAATTCAAAAACTTATGAACTGCGGCAATTATCTCCGTTACATTGAGAGAAATAATAACAATACTGCATATTATGATCGGGGACAACAATACAAGTATATGAAAATCTAATATAAATATATTCAAATTTACAAGAAGTATGTTAAAGTTACAATATATTTATTACGATTTACAATACTGACTTCTTAATTTAAATAGAATTATTGTTATTCCTAATATATTTGTAATACTGTCCCTTATTTTTCTCTCAGTGTAATGACCGCAGTTTAGAGATCTGTTGCCAAGAATGCTCACTTATCAAGTAAATAGATAGGTACGAAAAGCAATTTAATTTAAAACAAAGAAAAGGTACTTACATTTTAAACAGAAGAAAAATTGAAACTCAACGTGGTCACCGAGGATAAATAATATTGATTGATAATAATACTGTTAATACAAAAGAAAAGAAGCCACCGTATGACACTACCACATATTCAAGCTAACTGACTGTGTTCTTCGATGAGCCGAGTCGTAACTGTTGCGTTCACGCGTTGCGTCCGGTGACAAGTGTAACACATAAGTCAAAATGTATTGTCTGGGTGGGCAGAGATCACAGTGTCAGGCTGTCAGAATTCTAGGAACTTATGACCTTGGCAAATTCCCAGAATGCATTAAACTGTTGCTAGAAAGTTTTGTCTTCTACAATCGCTTCAAAGTCCATGGTACTCGGAATTCCACCCCAGACATTGCGAGCGATCGACGAGCGACCAAAATTGGCCTCGCCCAGTGATCGACTTGTTGGCCACCCCTGCTATAGGGTGTCCAAAAATTCACACAAGAAGTAATTTTGATAGAAAACAGAGGTTTATAATTAAAAATTGTAAATTTTCATTGCTCAACAATGAAAACGCATTGTTCTTTCATGTAGTGCTGCATTTTTAATAACCCTGAACTGTCAGCTGTCACATTGTCTTTTTGTTGTTGTTGGCAACCCTTTACAGCACAAATGACGCCAAATTCAAATCTTGCGTGAATTTTGGGACACCTTTATATGCTTCATTTACTCAACTTTGTCTCCTAGACTCTGTTCCAAGGGGGAGAAGAGTTTTTCTGTTTTGTTTCCTGCTATATCCTCAGTGTCTACAATAGTGTATGACACATAGTAGGTACACAGTAAGTAGTGGCTGATCACCAGTATTATCTGTTTTTTTACCAATATATCTACAGTAGAGCTCTTAATTTATACCAAACTTCAGCTACCAACACAAGTACACACACACACCTGATTGATTTATTGCCCAATCAAAGCTAAAAACCTGGAATTCATTTTTTTTTTCTGGTGTTTAACAGAGAGACAGACAGAGAGAGACAAAGAGAAGGGGAAGGGCCCAGAGCAGTCTCCATAGTTGACAGCATTAGTTTTCCATATAGTTTCACTCCACAGGTGGGCATGGGGCTGCGCAGGGCAGGAACTGGGCCGGGAGCCTGCCACATAGGCCCCAGCAAGAACTGAACTGGGGGCACACCCCAGCTCAGCATATGGGTCCGTGTGGGCTGAAGCCAGGATTCGATCCCTGGTCTCCGGGGCTGCAAAGCAAGCTCTTAACCTGCTCAGCCATCCCAGCTTCCCTAGAAACCTGGGATTCATTCTTGATTCCTCCATTCTCTGTGTCCCCCAGACCCAATCTACTACAGGCCTGGCTGCTCCACCTTCCACACATGCCCCATCCAGAACCCGGCCTTCTGTACTCTCACCCCATCTTCTCGGCTGCCACCACTCAGGTGAAAACCTCGCTCTAGACTGTGTTTGCCTGCCTCTCCTGGGCACTTCCTGCACTCTCTCCCGCTCACTGGACTCTCATCACTTGGACCTCCATCCATTCCCACCCATGCCTCTCAAGCAGCATCCACACGGGCCAGCAGGCCTTTCCCCCAAATGCCTCTTCCCAGCTCTCTGCCTGACTGGCTTGTCCCCCTTTGGGTCTCCGTTTAATCTCCTCATGGCACTACCCTGAGGATCCTTTAGACCACCTGGTCTAAAGTGGCTCCTTCCTGCCCTGCCCTAGGAACAGGTGTTGTAGAGAAGCAATGATGAGGACATCTGGTTGCCAAAGCTGAATGAGCTTGCTTCCCGCTCATCGGAGCCCATCTTTGGTCTTTGTTTGTAATAATTTCTCTCTCTCTCTCTCTCTCTCTCAGTTTTGAGGAAATGAGGGGAGTCCTCTTCATCGAGCTGCACTATCCCAGACAATATTATTTAAAAGGGCTAAAAAAGCAAGAAATAACTCATCCCAAAATAACCCTTACTTGGCTTCCAGCTGCTCTGAACAGCTGGATGCTTTTTCTGAGCCAGAGAGCGTCTGTCTGTACACTAATAAGATGAGAGAAACCAAACACATTGAGACACGCTAAATGGGGTCATTGTTGTTAATTCCCTTAGGAAGATAAATGCCACTGGCTTTCTCCATGAAGCATTTCACTGAAAAGTTTTAAACTGCTTATCATTGAGCTGGATACAAACAAACAAAAAACATGAAGCGACCTCGTTGTGAAATCTGCAAACTAGATATGCTGAGAAAAATGACACACATTAGACAATTGGCAAACAATATGATGGAACATAATTAAACGCCAAATTGTGTCATTCAGGTTCAGAGAGGATTGAAAGGCTTCTTGGAGGGGTTTCAAGCCACATTTTCAAGGGCATGGAAAGCTGAAGAAAACGAAGGTGGTCCAAAGAGGGGGAAACATTTGCCAAGGCTCAGAGTTGGGAAGAACCTGGAGTGACGCAACTGACTTGGTCCAATTTACGAGGGGAGGATTTGACATCTGGGTGCCTGGGTGTGAGTCTCAAATTTACCACACACACTGTAATAGTACAAAAGTCTCTTCACCTCTCTGAGCCTTTTGCCTCGCCTGCTACATAAAAATATTGCCTGCAATCCTTCCTGAGCTACCTCAGAGAGCCCTCCCTGGTGGGATCAGAAGGGCTGGGTAGTAGGAGGCACAGCAGGGGATGTGAGGCAGCTGTGGGCACAGCGCCAGTCCGTGGAAGGTGGAAAGCCAGGCGAAGACGTTGAGCAGCTTGCCTCCCGCAACTAGTTTGGATGTAACAGGACGCACACTTCATGGAAACATTTTATTTTATTTTTCTCATACTGAATACAAGATGGCTGGTAAGCCTAGGCCACATGCTAGGGAGCAACAGCAGTTCCTTGCTCAATAAGTGAAAAGAAGTTGTTACAAAGGGCATCACCCCAGGATTTAAAAGGTGTGCTTTTAGAAAAGTTATTATGCCCTAAAGTTACACATTTCCTGCTCCGCAGCTTTCAAAGCTTCTGGAAATAAGACTTCGGCAACTTTCTGTGGTAAGGCGTTGTTCCCTCCTAAATACCGCCATCTGTATTTACAGTATGAGAAACCTAGCAGTTTGTTTGGCATGTTACGAGCCTCCCAGTAGGAAAACATGACCTTCCAGGAATGAGGAAGCAGGTAAGGAGCTGGCCATAGCCACCAGAGCAACGGGAATTTGCTCAACACCCCAACTCTCCCTTCATTTCTGACCCGAAATGTTATATGTGTGGGGTCCCCACAGTTTGCTTTTTAGTTCCCCCACCCCCCACACACACGCACACGCACCATGTGAAATGCCATATGCAGCTTCCCTCGTGGAGGGAGCACGGATTTGGAAACAAGCAAATCTGAGCTCAGGGCTTAGCGCTACCTCTGCACCAGCTAATTGTCTCGAACCAGCCATTGCATACCCCCAATCTGAAGTCCAGGTTGCATCTTCTATAATGGGAGAATTTGGTTTACTTCAAAATATCTCAAATTTAGCTAGTTACCAGAATCCCTGGGGCTGCATATCCGAATGCAGGTTCCCAGGCATGGCGGGACGTGCACCTTCAGACGCAGGTGCAGGCCTGCTGACCTGCATGGTTCGCATGGGCCCAGGATGAATCACGTTTGGGAACCATTGCGTCTCTGAGACCCCCTTCAATCCCAATATTCTCCGACGCTCTGGCTGGTGTGGTGCAGCAGCCTATGCAGGATAAAGAAAGCAAGACACTATTTCTGTTGTACAGACCTCCCCGAGCTCTTTCCCACCCACTGCCAAGCAGAATTCATTGATTTCTGTCTCTTTGGGGCATGTGACCCATGTCAGTGTGAGTTGCCTGCTCATCGCTCTCTCCCAGTCTATGAGCAACTCAGGGGCACAGGGCGTGTCTTATTCATGTCTCTGTCCACAGCAACTAGCGCGGCGCCTGGAGTGGGGAAGGTGGCCGACTACATTTTGAAAGATGATGCCCTTAATTCTGTAGGTCTCTGTTTTGTCTGTTCTTTCCACCTCCTCCTGTGACCAAGGAGACACTTGAAACAGGATCGGAATGGGAAAGCCACGTGTCTGCCATTTCAACTTGGGCATCTGTCTGGGGCCCAAGGTGCCCTCATCTGACCATGCGCAGCATGGCCCAGACAGGCTTGGGTGCCTTGTCCGCTCCCCCCTCCACCCTGGCCCAGCTGAGAGCGTCAGGGATGAGGGTGGGTGGACATAAGCAGTGGGGCCGTGCTTCCCTATCAGCTCAGATTGTGAGGCACGTCCTGCAAAGAACACTGGCCTCCTCTCAGCGGAGAGCTGGGCTGCAGCCCCCAGGCCCAGGCCTGGCTCCACAGCCCTGCTTGTGTGTGCTCAGCCTTGCTCGGTGCCCTCCTCCCCAGCCAGCGCCCCTTCCGAGTGAGGAGTGTGTTTAAGATTCCCGGCACGGGCCATGAGAGGCGATTCCAAGCATCTTGCTGCAGAGCGAACTAATCCTACCAGGTTAATTCCCCCTTCAGTTCATTCCATCTTATTAGAGCTGGCAGGCACCCCATGATGCTTCATTACCTGTGCCAGTCCGAGTCAAGCCTCCCTTAATGAGCTGAGCAATGTGGGGAGCCCCCTGCTAAGCACCCCAGATGGATATATTTGTCCTAAAAAGGGAGAAGCCATGAACTACTTCAACCTGCCCACAGGGCAACGCTATAAAGAAGGGCGATGAAGGAGCAGAGTGTGGCAGGGCTTCCGTGGCAGGTGGAGGTCAGGGCAGGTATAGGAGGGGCTGCCTTTTCCCTCCTCACCTGCTGCTGATCTCTCTGGGCTCACACTTGACAGCTTATAGGCAATGTTTAGTTGACATCAAAGGCCGCAGGGCTCTGCCCATGCTCTGCCCACTTAATCCAACTGCCACCTCAACCATCACACTGTCTTCCAACAGAGACAGTGCTAAGTCCTCCAAAAGGACTCATTTCCCCAGCCTTTGAAATTACCCCAGGAAAGAAGGAAAGACATAGCTTGTCACATTGGCAAGTGGGGAAAGAGGACATATGAATGCATGCGTGTGCAGACACCTGGCCCAGGGCTGTGCAGGCAGGTGAGGGTGTGGCAGAGGCCAAGGGAGGTTTGGGGGGCGGGGGGAACAGTGCCAGCACTGTGTGTCTTCATCCTTAAATAGCTCCCGCCTTCCCCACAGAGCGCTGTCTGTGTGAAAAGGATCTCCGCTCATTAATCAAGTCCTCTCCACCTCGGTGAGTGAGGGTTCTTGCCAGAAGATAAAATACTGCAGCAGCTAGCGGAGGCTGGCCGACTTGGCGGGGTGACGTGAAGGTCCCATCAGGGGCACAATTATTTTCCCAGCGTGCTCTGCCTCTGTTCCCAGAAACCTCAGCTGCCAAGGGCACTCTGGCTCCCTCCCCCTCTCTCTTGCTTTGTCTCTTCTGTATTTTGTGTCCCCTGCCATCTCTCTGCACTTTGCTAGGCGGTATGTAACTCACTCCATTCAGCATGCACCTTTTCACGAGTTTGTGTCTGTGCCCATTTCTGCCTTGCCCTACATTGCTCAATTTTTGTGACCCAAAGGGAGGAGGACAGAAAGAAGGTGACTAAAGGCAGATGTATGTGTGTTCGGGGTGCTGCCTCGCGTGGGGGCAGGGGCTCCGATGACTAGGACTTTGCGTGCATGACAGGAAGGAAGAAACTCAGAGTGAGTGGACAGAAAAAGAAAAGTTGCTTACTGACACTGGTTTTCAGCATGAAAGGGTCACAGACAGAATGTCCCCTGTGAAATTTTGCTCACGGGGGAACCACAAGTCACTGGCAGAAGGTAACCAAAGTAAACATATTTCTGAGAAACAAAACCCAATGGGCTGTGGGCATCAGGCAGGCAACCAAAAGACTGAGGAGATTCTAAGTCTTTCACCACATCGACTAGCACCCCATCCTGCCGCGTGGTCAACACACCTGCTTCAACGCAGCTTCTCCTCTGTGTCTTTGCCCCTGACAATAAGTGAAGATGCCTGAATAGCTTACCAGAAGGGGGTCAGCTTCCAGTCACGTGGTAAAACTTCTCGAAGCCTCCGTTTCTCTTTCTGTACAAGGAGTACTGTGATAATGTCCCCATGAACATCAGAGAGAGCGTGCTCATCTTTAGATGTGAAAGCACTTTGAACTCCTCCGATGAAGAGCCCCATTCCAACGAGGAAATAAAGTGGGTTTTGCTGCCTTTAGAAAGAACAAGGGTGAAGAGTTTGGGGGAAGTATGTAGAAAAGTCTTTGGAATCATAGGTTTTGAACTTGCATGGGTCCCTTCAAGAGGGAACTACTACAGTCTCTGTCCAGGCCACTATCTATCCCCAGTTCTGTTCCTCAGTGCCCTACTGCCCCCTCCCCACCCCCCACCTGCCCTGAGCCCAGCTCTGTCTGTGCTACTTACAACAATCCCCTTCTTCTGGTTCCAGACTCGGACACTTGATTCTTTAGTGATCAGATTCGCCTCACTCCTTTTCCCTGTCACCTCCGGGCCTCCACTTCAGGCTTTCATGTTGGAAGAAGTGATTAAGGAAAAGGCCACGTGTGCAATGCATTACTAGATTAAATTCTATAAAAAGCGGTTCCTGCAAGATTGAGGAATACTGATCAGCACCTGCATGGCCCCTGGACCGCTGCCAGGTTCCTGTTGCCATAAGAAATGGCCTGGACAGAGGGCAAGGAGCGGTTCTTTGAGTTGTTCAAATCACAGAAGATTTGAGCAGAACAGGACTGCAAAGTCAACTGGTCCTTTTCCTTAACTGGCTCTCAGCTTCCTACGATATACCACATAAGTGGTCGGCCAAACTCCTTGGGGAGCTGCTCTGATCAAGGACTCTGCTTTTGTACAGTGTTCTACTCCATGGTTGTAATTTGCTAGAAACAACAAGCTCAAGCCTGTCTCATTTTAATTGCTATCTTCACCAACCCCATTCATTCATTCACTCATTTATTCATTCATTCAGCAAATACGTGCAGATTGCCTACACGTGCCAGGGACTGGTCTACGATTTCAGAGCTGCCATGGTGAACTAGATAGAACAGTTCTTTCCTCGCAGAATACTTAGTACTGTAGAGACACACACCAGCAAACAGGCACTCATAGTCCAGTGCTACAATAGGAGACATGCAGGGACCTGTGGGGACACATAGGAGCTGAGATATTTTCATGTGTTTTGGGACTGCAGGTTGGTAAAGGCTTTCTGAAGAAGGGACAGTGAAGCTGAAACGTGATCTAAGCATCAGCAAGTCAAAGGGAGAATAAAGGGTGGGCATGAGGTGAGGAGAGTCAGGACAGGAGACAGACCAGGGGACCTGGGAATGAGCTGTTGGAAATGACCAGAAGATGGACAGAGGAATAGAACAACAACAAAGAAGAAACACAATGTTACCTTCTCCCCATATTGAGCCCCTGGCCTGCAGCCAATGAGGGGTGTGTCTAGAGGCGTGTGAAACCTCTCCCCCATCCACCATAGTCAGCAACATTCCACTAGGAAGACAGGCATAGAAGAGCATGTGGCTGAGGGAAGGGGGGAGGTGACCCCAGGATTTTGAAAAGGGCACTTGGGAAGAGACTGGCAGGACAGGCTGGGAGGCAGGTGTAAAAGCAGGAAGGGGAAGCTAGGGAAGAGATGCCCATCAAGGGGAAAGAGGACTGACCGGCACTAAAGATGGGCCAACTGGAGAAGAATGTGGTCTGGTAACAGGTTTTCCTTCTGCCCAACCCCCCTGGAAAAGCGGGTAGGGGCTGCCGTGTATGGAACTGGGAACTTGCTGGGATGGGTTCTTTGTTATCTGGCAGGCTACAGGTAGCTCTTAGGACCAACGAGAACAGAAATGGGGGAGGGGATAGAGTGAGAATAACTGAAGAAGAACAGAGCAGGACTGACCGGATGGAAAGAAGAGATGAATAGAGGCATGTGGGAAGGGAGACATGGGGGGCTGCAATGGAGCTCAGTTGTACAGGGACCAACCCACACTCAGCCCCAAGAGGGGCAGCGTGGTCAGCACCCCTCAAAGACACACACAGGCAGGTTGTCCCAGGCCTTTGAGGGGAGAAAAGTGACATGGAGGCCTCGGCTCCACACTATCAGTCTGAGTAGTATGACAAAATCATCAGCTAAGCACTTGCCAATGTTATTTGATTTATGCTTTACAAGAGCAAGTCAGAGGGGATGCCAGGATAGCTCAGCGGTTGAGTGCTTGCCTCCCAATTGTAAGGTCCAGGGTTGGAGTTGCAGCCCCAGGCCATGTCACCCCATATGTGGCAACTGGTAGCCGCTGGGATGGCTCAGCAGTGAAAGTTCTTGCCTCCCATATGGGAGGCCCCTGGTTGCGATCCCACCCCACATGGCCCCATATCCACCTGTGTGAAATGAAACCATGTCACAACTAATGATGTACAACTATGGAGACTGCTCTGGGCCCTCCCCTCTTCTCTTTCTCTCTCTCTCTCACCTTTTCTCAAAAACTAAAAAAGGGGAAGCTGGGAAGGCTCAGTAGGTTAAGTTCTCACTTTGCAGCCCAGAGGACCAAGAATCGAATCCCAGCCCCGGCCCGTGTGGACCCATATGCTGAACTGGAGTGTGCTTCCCATGCGGTTCTCAACCCCTGGTTCGGCCCCTGGCTCAAAAGGGACGTGCCCCCCATGAGCAAGGCCCCCAGCCCAGCTCCCACTTTGTGTGGCCCCTGCCAACCTCTGTGGGACAAAACCATGTTGAAAACTGACATACAACTATGGAGACTGCTCTGGGCCCTCTTCATTCTCTCTGTCTCTCTCTCTGTCTCTCTCTGTCTCTGTATCTCTCTATCTCTGTCAAAAAACAATAAAATAAATATTAAAAAATTAAATAAAAATAAAAAATTAAATTAAAATAAATAAAGAATGGGTCAGAAAATTGAGGCTTAGAACGTAGACAGAGATGTGCTTAGGAGCACACAGGTGAGGCACAGAGAACTGAACCAGGGTCAGCCAGGCCAGGGTCCCTGCCCCATCCCCGTGGTTTGAACTCAGGTCTTTTAGGACTGGTAGGCTGTCTGCTGGGGAAGCCTGTCTTTGGTGAGAGGCGTTTCCCCTTACTGTGGCTTGTCCTCAGTCTACGAACACTTGTCCCTTTTCTTAAAAAGCCTGTCGGCAGGTTCATCTACAGGTGAGAAAATGGCCACAGAGAGTTAGCTGAAGACACCCAAGTCCACACAGCTGACGATGACAGGTCAAATACAGGTCTACCTCGTTTGGTTGCACTTCGCTTTATCACACTTCACAGATGTTGCGAGTTTTGCACAGTGAAGGGAAGACGCTCCACCAGCAAACTGATGACAACTCTCCTCATTGTGGTGGTCTGAGCATGAGCCAACAATAGCTCTGAGTTGTGCCTGTATTTAAAGTAGGACACTCTGACCCCTTCATCCACATATTCCCACCATGCAGCACTGCCTGCAGATTTCTCACTGAGCTCGTTCTAACAGGGGTCTCCAAACTATGGCCCACGGGCCGCATCCTGCCCGCGAGGCCCTCTCATCCGGCCAGTGGAGACCTTTTTATCTGAATAAAATAATGTTAAATAAATAATTAAAAACAACATCTATGTTTTGATTCTTTTTTATTTGGACCTCGAGTGTGTAGTCGGCCCCCAAACTGCTGTTTGATAGTTAATGCGGCCCCGCGGGCTGAAAAGTTTGGAGACCCCTGGTCTAGAATACTGGTTCCAGACCACGATGGCTTCTTCCCAAGGACCAGACACAAAGCGCATGGCTCCTGAGGCAGAGTTCTCTAGCTGTGAGTTGTGGCATTGGTGGCAGTCCACTCCTAGTGAGTCTGCTGCCTCTAACTCAACCCAAGTCCCCAGGCTCCTGGGCCCAGCACCACCACTCAGCACCACGTTTTGTAAACCAAATTAGGAAAGAAGTCACCCAGCAGGAACTACTCTCATCTCTACTCCAAGTATAGGAACAACATGGGTTTTCAACCAGAAGCGATGGTCCAAAGCTCAAGTTGCAGGCTTTGATGGAGGATGCAAGGCCAGTTGTCCAGACTGTGCACCTGTGTCACCTCCAGAAGACAGTGGAGATGGCTGTCTCAGGACCGTCCTTGTCAGCTGCATGCACCAAATCCTAGAACATCTCCCTCTGTCTATCAGGATGATAGATCAGGAAGTAGTTCCAGCAGCCTGTCCCTCACTGCTCCCACCTGTAAGATGGATGGAAGGACAAGACATGCATCACACAAACCCTGCTCCACAGCTCTCTGGATGGGTGACCCTTGTCAAAGCACTCCAGTTCCCAGAGCCTGTTTCCCCATCCATAGCATCGGGGAAATTGCAACTGTATCTTTTTTTTCTGTGACCGCTCAGCATCCCTTATACCAGAACAAGCCCCTTCACTCTCCTTCAGGGGTCTGATGGGTCAATTCCTTCCAGGAGGAGCAGAGCTTATCTTATGACCCAGGTCTAACCAATCAACACATTCCATCCCTCCAGCCACAGCGACCAGTTCAGGAATAGCCGGGCACACACACACACAGAGCTCAATTCCAGGCCATTGGTTGGAAATACTGAGAAAGACAGGTCCCCTCTGCCAGCATCATTTGCAGTAAGGGTGACAGTGGCTGGGGTGTGTCTGGGGCATCCCTGAGGAAAGAGCTCATCTGAGAATGAAGCAGAACCATGATAACAAGGGAGAGGGAGGGGAGAGAAGAGACAGACCAAGTCCCAATGACACTGAGTCCCTGGAACTGGCTGTGCTCGAAGCCACTCCTAATTCCTCCACTTTTTCTATGAATGAGTCAAGTGGGATTTTTGACACTCAAAGAGACCTGGTGCCTGTATAGTAGTTTTGCTGTGAGGCTTGGTTGGGAAAATATAAGCAAAATGCTTAGCCCAGTGCCTGGTGCCTAGTAAACCCTCAATAAATAATGATATGTTTTGGAGGGAATAAATGAGATGATGGAAGTGAAAACACTCAGAAAGGCATAAAGTGTTATATAAAAGTAAGGTGCCCATCACATGCTTTCCTGTTCTCTGGTGATCTACACCTCCCATTGTGGCTTTATTGCCCACTCGCTCGTTCTCTAAATATTTCATGTGCCCAATTAGACTGTGAGAACCTCACGGTAGGGAACGAGGTTCATACTCTGTTTTAGGCTGTCATCAAGTACAATATGGTTATCAAGCAAATGACAGCATAGCAGGGTGGCTCACATCCCAGGCTTCGGTGCCTGAACACCTGGCTTCAAATGCTGGCTCTGCCCTTTACCTTAGTGGCTGGGTAACCACAGGGAGCTGAGTTTACCCTCTGGGTCCCAGTTCTCTGCTGTGTAAAGTGGGGCCAATGCTGGCAGCTATCTCATAGAGGTGTTTTGAAGAGTAAAGTTATTAATACTTGTGAAGCATGTATAACAGTGCTTCTCACATAGGGATCCCTAGGAAAGTGTCCCCTCGTAAGTAAGCACTTTCCAGCTCTTTTATTGTTGTAATTCCACTGAATACTCAAAGAATATACATCCCATTTCTTAATTTTGCAATGAAGAACACAAGCGTTGACCTTTATTGTAATGGCAGCTATCACTTTAGGGGCATGCTGTCTGCTTGCATCTACGGTATTATTCTTCCTGCTCTGCTCAGGTACTTTAAAGCTGTGTAAAATGTGTAAACACGATCAACTGCAGCCACAGAGAGATCCTTCCATCCCTTAACAAATATTTATCACCAAAATATGGACAGCTGCCAAGAAACTAGGGAAATAGACTAGAATGAACAGAACCACTCCCTACCCTGTTGTAATCTAACACAGGGAATGTGGTTACCTGTCTCATTCATCTGGCAAATATTTAAGCATTTATAATTTTCTAAGTGCTGGAGTTAGAAACAGCATCAACATAGTCCTTTTCCCCACAGATGTCAAAATGTCATGGGCTTGGCTATTCTGTAAGTTCTCAATGATATTTATTGAATCAATGAATAAATAATCGAAAGTACCAATGAAACACTGAATGGATGGATAGATGGGTGGGTCAGTGGATGGATGGATGAATGGATGAATGGATGAATGGGTGGATGGGTGGATGGATGGGTGGATGGGCTCTTCCCAGGACATATATCTTTGAGCTTTGTGGACTAGACATTGCACAATTTTCTTCCCTTGATTTTTTCCCCCCAAAGGATTCAACAGTGAGAAATTAATTTAGGAGATGAAAGAAGCCTTCTAGAAACCCAACTCCTTAACTTTAGAGATAAGTGGCACTCAGAGAAACAAAGGTCACACATAATATTTGATTCGGCAAGAGTGTGCTTAGCCAAGACAGTTGATCAGGCCTGTGTTCCATCAGGAGAGATCCTGGCTAAAGACTCAAAGATCATGAGATGGGGCTTGGAGCAACAATTTGTGAGGCTGCTAATCAAGTCCATCTACTTTCAACAGGGCTCTGCCTCTTCTTGTGATTACTGCTCAGTGATTGTTTTTGAGGAAAAATCTGTTGTTTCTATCCCATTGCTGGTTGTCCTCTATTCATCTCACCCCTAATCCTCGTCTCATCATGGCTGGTCCATTGTGCTCCAGCTAGGCAATCTGGCTCTAGTTTCCTCTTTCTTTCCAATGTTTCCCCGTACCTTTGCTAGTCCTACCGATCTCTGGCCCACTTAGTATCTGAATTCAGGAAGCATCTCCTCTAACCCAGAGCACTGGGCCTTCTTACTTAGTCTCCGAGGCTATCTTGAATCCTCAGTAGCTCTGGATCCCATATGTGAGAATACCACTTGAGCATACCTTCACTTCTTTTGGAAACTATATTAGCCTTTTGGTTGTCCATGTGATCATCTCATGACCAAAAGAATTTCAAACTGAGACTTGAAGGTTAGTCATAATCCTTACTATCAGACAGGAGGCATAGCATCTAGGCCTTGAAATTTTGTTCCAAATCACCAAGGCTAGTATAGAACTCCTGGATGCAATTTAACTGCTGAAAGGAAATGATATTCCTCATTATCGCTCTGTGGAAACAAAACATCAAATGACACAGGTTAAGAAATGCAAACCTTGCCACCTGCTATGCTCTTCAAATATTTCTAGCAATTTTTCTGATGCTTTGAACTGATTTAACCCAAAGAGCATTTGGCCCCTAAATACTTATTCCTTTGATTTTTAAACTAGGATGTAATTTAATTCATAGAGGCCCAACTCTCCTGTACTTCTCAGGAAAAGGCTGCAAGCCACCAACCTCTGAATCTAGTGATACTTTTTTGCTTAGAACAAAATATGATGGTTTATTTCACATGATGACCTTAGTCAGGGAGAAAAATGAGTAAAACTTCAAAGTCCCAAAGACAGGGAGAAACTAGGCTGAACCTGAAGAGATCAGGTATGGTAGAGATCCTTAACCCTCAGGCCATGGACCAGTATCAGTCCATGGTTTGCAAAGAACCGGGACACACAGCAGGAGGTGAGTGATGGGTGAGAGAGCACAGCCTCATCTGTATTTACAGTCTCTGCACATCACTCACATTACCTCCAGAGCTCCGCCTCCTGTCAGATCAGCTGGGCCATTAGGTTCCCATTGGAGCACTAACCCTGTTGTGAACTGGGTATGCGCATCACCCCACCCCACCCTAGTCTGTGGAAAAATTGTCTTCCATGAAACTGGTCCCAGCTGACATAAAGGTTGGGGGCTGCTGAAATATGGGATGTGGAGGGACTTGACTGCCAAACAGGAATGTGTCCTAGTCTAAACCCTTGGCCTTGCCTTCTAAGATATTCCTGTCCCCGAGCAGTGATAGGTAGTGTTGGAACACTAAGAAAAGTGACAAGCACTGAGGATCATGAAGGAAGACAATTTAAAAATTAGAACATTCTCCTGGACATCTTTTCATCTCTGAACCAGAAGATAAGTCATCATAACCAGATTTGAGGTACACTACATCTCACAAGGCAGGGCCCCCAAATAATCATGTTTCCAAGGACAAGGTGGGCAGAGGTCAGACAGCGAAACACAGCTTGAAGTGAATGGACGCACATGCTGAGAAAGGAAAGGGA
Source organism: Craseonycteris thonglongyai (assembly GCA_004027555.1). Lineage (NCBI taxonomy): Eukaryota > Metazoa > Chordata > Mammalia > Chiroptera > Craseonycteridae > Craseonycteris > Craseonycteris thonglongyai. The sequence goes on along the minus strand of PVKE010010515.1, from coordinate 27,637 downwards.
TGCCAACTTGAATTTGTAATGTTCGTCCTCAGGTAAGATCATCATCCTGCTGACTCCATCTATTCGTCCTGAAGAGCCAGTGTTATTTGTCTCAAAGCTAGAACTTCTTCACAACCACATTCAGAACCACTTGCAGAGCCTGTGTCCTTAAATGTTCACAGGATTTTGATCAAACATTAGGAAAGCCCTCGGTAATTTACAGCAATTTAGTACGCTTGCTTTGCTTTTAGAAAATCCACAGCAATTCAATAAACACCCGTCACTGTGGCGGGTAACGCATACACACTGTCTCTCCACAGCTGCCTGCCAGCTGTCACTCCAGGAGAGCCAGCCATCAGAGCCTCCCTCCAGCCTCTTTTCTATCCAAGGTGAAGATCCGTCCTGGAAAACCACACCCTCACCACCACAGCTTGCATTTCCCTCCCCCACCCCCCACCCCCCGGGGCACTGGGAAGCTCAGGGCACACAGATGAGTAGGGCGGGCCCATTGTGTGCCCCAACTTGGCCTCATTTGACTGTTAGGGGCCCTCTGTTGCATTGTCAGCGTTGAGCAAGACCCAAGAAGAAGCCACCGCTCCATCTGCTCCCTTCAGCACATGCTAGTTCTCACTCGCTGAGCCTGATCACAGATGCACACAAACCAAGGTCATAAGCTGGACTCTCCCACCAAAGCCTGCTTCTTTTGCAAGTTCCTGAGTTTAATTCCTGGGCTTTAAATCGCAAATAACCTACCTTTACCTCCTTTTCCCACTTCCACTGAGGTTCGAGGGATAACTACAGAGATTCTCCCTGAACAAATGTCCTACTCTTTACTCTTTACCGAAGAACATGTTGTCCAGACTATGTGGTAAGATCCACAGGTGCCATCCTATCCCTGAGATCAGAAATGTTCTGCCTCTTGAGGCTAAAACCACATTCTTTAGGCCATGTCTCCATGTTCTTCACATAATGCCTGACATAGTAAACACTCAATGAATAAGGATTAACTTTAATACATGAAATTATTCATTATCAAGCACCATGGTCTAATTACTTAGATCAAGCTTGTCCAACACACAGCCCGGGCTGCATGTGGCCCAGCATGGCTTTGAATGCATCCCAACATAAAATCAAACTTTCTCAAAACATTATGAGATATTTTTTTGTGATTTTTTTTTTTTTTAGCTCATCAGCTATCATTAATGTTCATATATTTTATATGTGGCCCAAGACAATTCTTCTTCTTCCAATGTGGACCAGGGAAGCCAAAATGTTGGACACCCCTGACTTCGAGGAAGATAAAAAGACTCAGTGACTTTCCATCTTGTCTCTTCAATGAATCCAAACCAAGCACCTTCCTAGCAATCTCTAGCAGCAGCCTTGAGTGTCTTTGAATTCAGTTAAACTCAGTATTTTTCTCCAAAGAAAACTAAACACCCTGACATTCCCTAAGTCCATGGGTCATGCCCATCGGACAATCGCCCTGTATCCCCACCAGTTGCCCAGTCAGTAGTTGTTATTCACAGCCACCAGGTGACTAGGCACAGGCCTCTGGCAATGACAGCCCTGGAGAGATGTCATCATTACAACTTTCACCATGTTCCCTCCACTTACAAACTTACTACAATGACTAAGGCCTATGCAAGCCGGCCGCCTCCCCCACCTAGCACTCCTTGAGCACCAATTGCTTGGAGCAATAAAGCAATGGCTCACCCTCAGACCTGATGCAGGGCCCTGTCACTGCTTTCAGGCACCCGTGCCCTCTGGAGGCTGGGTAGCACCTGCTAATGGAACCACTATTTCCATGGGGCGTGTTGAGAAACAAAGTCTGCTTCATGAGCACTGCCCTGCCCTCCTCTCCATCCCGGCTAAAAATTCTCTCAGCCGCACACAGCTGTCAGCAAGAAACAGCTACTTGTCTCAGTTGTGTCATGTGTAGGGTTTGACGGGCTGCTTCCTACCACCACCCTCCACAAACACAGCGTCCCCAATGGCGGCGTGTTATCGCAGCCTCAGTGATCACTGTGCTGAGCAAGGGATGGGCCGGGAATATTCAATGGTGCTTCCTGTCTCAATGGCCTAGATCAGAAGTCCCCAAAAAGGCGCGTTTGATAAATTCATCCACAAAATCACAGGCGACCAGGAGTGGGGTGAGGACAAATCCTTCACACACATACGGATTTATTAAATATTTAAAGTCGCCATAGATCTAAAGAGTCAGGTTATTTATTTTTTGCAGGGTGATCAATCATTTGTTTCCCTGAAGAATGCCAGACCTTTAACTACTCATCTGATTATGTCTGCAGCAACCACACTGCTGCTACACTGGCACTTAATATTTTATCTGCAGGTTCCCCGGGCAGACCCATGGCTGCATGAGGCTGACTCCCCAGCAGGACTCCTCTTTGTTTTCAGGAATCATTTCTCCCATCCCCATTGCACTCAACTCGCCCACAACACACACACCAAAAAATAATAATAATAATAATCATAAATTAAAAGAAATGTCTCTAAAAGCAAAGAAAAATGGAATAACTGCTTCTTTCTTTCCTTTTCACTTCAAACAGATTTACTTTCAAAAACCCCATTAAGAGGTCGATGTGTTTGCTGAAAAAGTGCTGCTGAGTTCAAAAGCACCTGCAAGTTACTCTGGCCTGCGGCTTCCCACAGCTGTGAGGCTTCAGGGTGGGGCGGAGTCCTCCTCCAGGTGGAAGGGCTGGGGTTGGAACGGATACCGGCCCAAGCTCTTAGGGAGCAGGAGGGGTTGCATTATTTGTCAGCCTCCATGATAAGGATAAACAGGTGTTAAGTGCCTGCAGGTAAGCTAGACATGGTACCAGATACAAAAACAAGGACACTTGTTTCAGGCTAGAGAGAACAGCGATGACTGTCACCAATTTGACCTTCATCCTCATCAGAGATTTGTCTTCTACTCAATGGCCAGTTCTTTGCTACAACATCACAGTAACACCTCATTTGTTATTACTAATGATTTGGTCTGGAGAGGGGATGCTGAGATAGCTCAGTGATTGAGTGCTTGCCTCGTAGTCCCAAGGTTCAGGGTTCTATTCCTGGCCCAAGCCGTGCAAACCCATATGCTAAACTACAGTGTAACTAGTAACCATCGGAACTGTAGCAAAGGTTCTCACCTCCCATGTGGGAGGTCCCTGGTTTGGTTCCCTAAGGTGACCAGACTTCCTGCTTTTGGCGGGACAGTCCCGATTTTTAACAATGTGTCCCGCGTCCCGCGGCGTTTTAAAAAAGTCCCGATTTTTGGAAAGAATGCATGACAAGCTAGGGAACGGCGGGAGATAGACCAAATTTTTAATCAAGAATCCCCCCCCCCCCCCCGGTCAATGGTGTCCCGCTTTACCAATGTTAAAATCTGGTCACCTTATCCACGTGGCCCCATATCCACCTGTGTGGAATGAACTGTGTGGAATGTCAAAAACTGAGGATGTACAACAATGGAGACTGCTCTGGGCCCTCCCCACTTCTCCCTCTCACATTCTCTCAAACAATAAAATAAAATCTTTGAAAAAAATTGATGTAGAGAGGTAAACTGGGCAAATAAATGTTAGAAAATTAAATATGGGAAAGACTTATACTACCATAGGTAAGCCCAAGCTGGTTGAAATACAGAGTAGCAGGTACTCAGATAATCACAAGTAATGTCCTAATTCTATGGGTCAAGAGGTATTGTTTGTCACAGTGGGTGTCTAAGAGCAAAAGCAGGAATCTTTGTTCACACTCAATCTGGAAGGAGCATTTCAGATCTAAAGTAGTCATTATATAGATATGCAAATTGAGACCCAGTGAGTAGAAAAACATTCCCAGAATGTCTGAGCATTTCTGTGATGTTTGTTACCATTGTTTGATGTCCCATTTGCAGGGATAATGGAAACTGAATTCTTGGAAGCCAGTTTGAGTTAAGCTTGATTCACACACACACACACACACAAACACACACACACACACACTCCCACACCAACCACACCTTCTCCATGGACCTATAACTTAAGCAGGCATTTCTAGCTGTGAGCAGAATCATGTGCCCTAGACATGCTCACAATCTAATTAAGATGATCTGGCTTAGGGGGGGAAATACAGAATGGAAATCCATTAAGCAACCTGTTAAAGTACATACCATGGGCTCTAAGAGACTCAGTATAAAGTGAGGCATTGAGGTCTAGTGCATGAGACCAATAATGGTGATGTGGGGTGATGTCCCAGCTGGCCAGGACTTGAACCTGAACACTAGCATACCCCCTGCGCTCCCGCTGGACTGCAGAGATTGGTTGACCTGACATGGTCGCTCTGCTTCTCTTCTTACCCATCTCTTGCTAATTTCTTCTCTGAACAAGAGTCAGAGAACTTTTAAAATATTAATCAGATCACATCACCCTTCTACTTAAAACCCTCTAGTGGCTTTGCCATGGCACTTAGAATGGCTCTTTACACAACCTCCAAGGCTCTTCATGATCCAGCCCCTGGGAACCACACCAATGTCTCCATGCCATCTTGCTCCAGCGTTCTCTTGGTTCCTGAAGCCATTCAGGGTGGTTTGTGTCACAGGGCCTTGGCACGGGCTGTTATTTCTGTCCAGACCACTTATAAGAACTATCTCTGATCACCCTATTACTCTCTGTCATACATTCCACTTTATTTTTCTTTACATCACATATCACTCTAAATCAGAGGTCCCTAACCCTGAGCCATGGATCAGTATTGGTTTGTGGCCTGTTATGGACCAGGTCACACAGTAGGAGGTAAGCGGCTGGCAAAAGAGCAAAGCTTTATCTGTATTTACAGCTGCTCCCCATCACTCTCATTACCTCTTGAGCTCTACCTGCTTTCAGATCAGTGGTGGCATTAGATTCTCATAGGAGTGCAAACCCTTTTATGAACCATGCACACAAGGGATCTAGGCTGCACGCTCCTTATGGGAATCTAACGTCTGATGGTCTGAGGTGGAGCTGAGGCGGTGATGCTAGCACTGGGGAGTGGCTGCAAATACAGATGAACATTAGCAGAGAGGTTTGACGGCACAGAGACCATCATACATCAATTGCTTGCAAACTCATATCAAAACTCAAGCTCAAGGCTTCCATTGATTCTGCATTATGGTGATATATAATTATTTCATTATATATTACAATGTAATAACAATAGAAATGAAGTGCACAATAAATGTAATGCACTTGAATCATCCTGAAACTTCCTCCTCACCTCACCCCCACCCCCAGTCAGTGGAAAAATTGTCTTCCATGAAACACAACCCTGGTACCAGAAAGTTTGGGGACCACTGCTCTAAATTATCTTATTTACTGACATGTTTATTGTCATGTAAAGTGTTTCTGGTGGCCCATGGATTGGCAGGGAGAGAGTGCATATGCACAGTAATCACATTAAATTCCAAAATCCCATCTTTTCCAAACAAAAATGGCCACCCAAAGGCAGAACTTTTTGTGACATGCTCCACACAAGGTTGCTCCAGAGCTGAGAAGTTCAATGCCTGCTGCTCTCCTTGGTCTCTTATACTTGGAGCATCTTACCATTCAAGAGGCATATGAAGTTCAAGGGACAGTTTATAGGATCAAATTCTCCTGATCCTTCAGACAGGCTCATTTTTGGCAAGACCACTTACGCAATGGGGTAGAGAGAGTAGACTCAGTGTCCACCTGTTTCTATCTTACTTCCCAGCATCCAGAAAGCTCATTTTCCTGACCTTCACCTGAAATAAAGGACCCTGAAGGGTCAAGGTCCGGGTTGTTATTTTCAATATCTCCAAAAGACTCTCCCCAAACCAAGGTCATGACCTAAATAGGTATGCAGCCAATTCTCAAGAAATGAACTGAAAATTGGTAAAGTTATTCACAAATTAAGTCCCCTACATTTGTTCTGGTCTTCCTTTCAGGTAGGCTAATTTAGTAAGATTTATAATAAGTGGCTTCTCGCATCCTCTGAGTAAACCCCATAATAATTTCTCACTCGTTGACTGATTTACTTTGTGCCTCATCACCACAGATGTGCAGGAACTGTCAAATAATTGAAAAATTGGGGATGAAGAAAAAAGATAAGGAAATAATGAAGCCCAACAAAGATTAGTTCACAGAAATGCATAAAGAATGGGCCCACCCAGGTGTTGGAGGTCAGCTGCAAACTTGACTCCCGGTTTCCTAGCAGCTGAAGCAAATGTGAAGACTGCAGACAAGGCCAGCCTGCTGCACGCGCATGCAGGCATGCAGGGCCTGCGTGCACTCCTGGGTAACCCACGGCGGCCCCGCCATGGGTATTGGGGGGTGTCCACTACTTGTATTTCCTTTAGCCAGCAATCACAACACACTTTTTCCTTTTTTAAAAAAAAAGGGCAGTGGTGCCAGGATAGCTCAGAAGTTGAGGGCCTGCCTCTCAATCCCAAGATCCAGGGATTGATTCCCAGCTCCAACCCATACCAACCCCATACACTAAACTGTGGCTTCATCAGCAACTGACAAGATGGCTCAGGGATGAAGGTTCTCGCCTCCCATGCAGGAGGCCTCCTCCCAGTTCGGTTCCCACCCCACGTAGCCCCACATCTACCGTGTGGAATGAAACTTTGTCACAACTAATGATGTACAACTATGGAGACTGCTTTGGGCCCATCTACCTTCTCTCTCTCTCTCTGTCTCTCTCTCTGTCTCTCTCTCTGTCTCTGTCTCTCTTTCTTACCTTCTCTCAAATAGTTAAAAAAAAAAAAATAGAGGAAGCCGGGATGGTTCAGCAGGTTGAGCACTTGCTTTGCAGCCTCAGCAACTGAGGATTGAATCCCGGCCCCAGCCCATGTGGACCCATATGCTGAACTGGGGTGTGCTTCCCATCCGGGAGGCCCCCAGTTTGGTTCTCATCACCTGGTTCAGCCCCTGGCTTGAGAGGGCGTGCCTCCCATGCGGGAGGCCACCAGCCAGGTTCCTGCCCTGCGAGGTCCCCGCCCACCTGTGTGGAAGGAAACCATGTTGAAAACTGATGATGCGCAACCATGGAGACTGCTCTGAACCCTCCCCCTTCTCTCTGTCTCTCTCTGTCTCTGTCAAAAACAATAAAATAAATCTTTAAAAAAAATAAATAAAATCTTTTTTTGAAACAAATCAATCAATAAATAATAATAAGTGGGTAGGAATCTTATTTTCTCACTTATCTTTTCTCTTCACCCTAAATTCCTCAAATTCAACCCTGTTTTTGTTTTGTTTTGTTTTGGTTTAGGTTTTTGCACATCATTAGCAACATGCAACGCAGGGTAAAGCAGTCAATGATTTCCTCTTGTTTGTGTTGTCTTTTGTTTTAAAAGCAACACTAATTTTATTACCAAAAATTAAAGCTTACCCCTCTCTTCTACACTTTTTGAACAGAAGTTTTTGATGAGGTAGTCTACTCGTTTACTCTTTCAACCTCTGATTTTCCTTGAACCTGCCCTCGGGGAGGCCTGCAAGCCAGGTGGACAGCTCTGGATGAGACAGAGGGGTGCAGGGGGTGGGAGCTGTGGACCCACAGCAGGTCCTCCTGTTGTAGCTGTGAGAGGATTAAGTAAGGACTGTAAGTCCCAGCCTAATTGCACAGTGATGGCCCTGCTAAGTAAGCCCCAGGTCTGAGACAGAACTCGTTGCAATCTTGAAATCATGTAATTTTTCGCCTCAGTGAGCATGCAAATGTATGAGGGGAGAACAGAAGAAAGGGGTCTTGATTCAAAGACTTCTGGAAATGACAAGGATGAATGATAAAGGGGTTTAGACTACAGACACAATGAGGTGGTGACCATCCCCCCGCCCCTTGCTCAGCGGGTGAAGTGGCCTAAGAGAGCCAGGAATACCAGCGGGATTCAGAACTGTGTGCGGACTTGCCTACCAAAGTCTCTCATTATCCTCCCCTTGCTCTAAGCACTGCTCTGAGAGGGACAGCAGGGACAGCTGAGTGGCAATCAGGAAAGGAAGGAACCATAGAAGAACACAGACCAGCCCCCAGCTTTGATGGAGGCATGACAGACATGGAAGACAGAGCATTTGGAGCAGAGCTCACACAGATGTGCATCCCCTGGGTCTGGTCACCTCAGAGAACAAGCAGGCCGCATCGTGACCTGGAAATTTCCCAGAATCATGGGTTTTCTCTAGGTAAGTCAGACATATCCTCACAATACAATTGGAAGAGCCAGGAACCAGTCTAAACCAGAAGAGGAAAGATATTTGAATAATTTTCTGACAATGTCATAGGGGTCAGCAAAGACAAATATCTAAGTAATTCTCTAATGTTCTAGAATATGCTGTTTGGATCCACGAAAGGATAGGACATTGCCCATGTTTCTCACAGCATCTGCCCCCATTTTCACATACTCCTGGCGAGCCAGAAAGCGCCTTCTGTCTGTGGGCTGCCCATCTGAAAAAGCAACATGCTCAACCTCGGGATGAAGTCAAGAGCTTCCGGCCTGGCACTGCATGTGGAGGCAGGCACAGTATTTGTTCCTATCATTCAAGAAAACAGTTCATGACCTGGAAAATGTAAACTCTGGATTTCCACCATAGCATCATTCAGGTGGATTAACATTCCCACGACTAATGAGTCTTTAAATGCCAGCTGTACAATGTGTACTCCCTCCCAAATCCCATGAAAAAGACCTGGTTTTCTCCCTGACAAACAGAGGCATGGAAAAGTGGTGTCAAATGCGATGAGGACTCTGGAATAGCTCATTGCTCTATAGGAATTAAGACTTGGGTGATGATATACTCATCAAAAATTCAGATCATAGGAAGGAGAAAAAACAGCATATCCCCAAGAAAGAGCATGTATCTTCTCCTTCCTATATTCTTTAATTCCAAACTAATCTTATTTTAATTACATTTATAAATTTAAAATGGTAAATGTGGAGCTATGTTAGACACACACCCACCTTAAAACTGCACTTTAATTTCCAACTCAATTGCACATATAAATTTGAAAACTGAATACTGGGCAGATGAGAACAATTTTACAGCCTCCCTCACATGAGCTGCTTTGAAAACCACAGATGCACTTTAATTCCTTCAATTGCATGTATAAATTTTTAAAAAGTTAATGCCATGCTGTAGAGAAAAGCTTTAATTGAGTGTTAACGAGCTGCCAGATCAGCTTCTACCCAGTCCCATTACACAGCAGGGATCCTCAGAGGGGCCCAGAATACAGAACTAAAAGTGTCTAAATAAACCAGAGGCACCAGCCACCTTCCTATATAACCCTGCCTGGTATTTGACCCTGGATTTTTCACCCTCACCCTTAGGCCTGGTTGTTTCTTTGAAAGGAGAAAGAGTCAGACATACATACACGAGAGCACACTTGCCTCATAGAGAGGGCAACTCTAAAGCAATCCAAGGTCATTCTGTTTAAGGTGACTGTGACATTCCTGTCCTTGAGAACAGTAGCACATAAGGGCCAGAGAGAAGTTACGAAGTCATGTAATCTTCCTTCCTGAATCTGTCAATGAAGAAAGAAGAAATAGTTTACTGAAGAGTTTGAATGACTTGATCAAGGTCACACAATAAGCTGACAATCAGAATCACAAATCAAGGTCATGGTCGTTTGTTTTTTTTTTCAACATATAATGCACTGCTACACTAAGACACTTTTAAATCAGGGTTTTAACAAAATAACACACATACACACACACACACATACATACACACACACACACACACACACACACACACACATACCATTTAAAAAGACACAGAGACCTTCAACATCAACGGGCAGGTCCCTGTGCAAATGCTCCTCATTGCTAATTCCCACTCTCCAAAAGCCACCACTCTCAACCCTGGGGGCATCCATTCCTGTGCTCCTTGGGGGACTACATGTTTCCCAGAATGCACAGCCATATTTCTACTTCTTTCCAGAGAATGTCTTTCACTTCCATCCTACATTTTCCTGGATCCCATGTCTTCCTCTTGGGATATTACTCTAGCTTCCAAGTTGCAGTTGATAAGACCAGCATCATTCTGATACCTAATATTTGGTTTGTCATTGTACCCACCACAACTGCCCCTCTTTTTGGGAAGCTTTTAGAAGCTTGTCCTCATCACCAATATTCTGAACATGGACAATGACAGACTTTGAGCTAGGAGTGTTTGCATTCATTGTATTGGGCACCTGTTTAGTCCTTTCAATATGGAGCAGATTGGCCTTTAGTTCTGATATATTCCTGAAAACATTTCTTTGAAAACTGTCTTAGTGTAGCTCCCACTAAATGAAGAATGGATTTTCTGGATGGATCCACATCATGTTCTCTTCTATAGTTGACCTACTGAATGTTTTGTTCTGGATTATCAACATATCTTAAAACTCCTCCATTGTTCATTAAAACTCCTTTTATCACACATTTAGTTGTTAAGAGCTGTTCCTTGTATGTGTTTGTTCCTTGTTTCATCTTGTTCTTCTTCCGGGATGTAACACTGTTATTCTAAAATCAATTGGTGAACTTTTAAAAATGATTTCTGGGGAGGCCGGGGTGGCTCAGTGGGTTGAGAGCTCACTTTGCAGTGCTGAGCGCTCACTTTGCAGTGCCGGGGACCGAGGATCGAATCCTGGCCCCGGCCCATGCGGAACCATGTGCTGAACTGGGAGCTCCCCCAGTTCAGTTCTCTCTCTGTCTCTGTCTCTGTATCTCTCTCTCTCTCTCTCTCTCTCTTTCAAAAATAAATAAATAAATATATTTTTAAAAATAAAAATAAAAATGATTTCTTCTGTTTCTTGCATTGTCTCTTTTTTTTCTAGGTAATTGTTTTTTTCTTTTAACATTTTCATCAGTCTTGGTTTTCATATTAGAGGCTTTTGACAAGTGTCTCATGATTCTTGGCTCTCCAGTCATATTTAAGAGAACTAGAGAATAGAGATTTTATATGTGAGCTAGACTTACGCGGTGATCACCTGGACTAGGAACAGTCACTTTGGTTCTTTTCTTTCCAGGCACATGGTAGGACTTGTTGCCTGTGAAATTATTTGTGGCCGTATGACTTATATTGACCAATGGCATGTGAGCAGAAGTGATGTGTGTCTTCTTTCCTTCTGCAATGGCAAGCAGAAGACTTTCAGATGGTGGCTACATCACCTTCTATCTTTAAGTGAGAATGACTCAGAGCAGACCCCCCTAAATAACCCACAAGAAACAGTTAATGTGAGGGAGAAATAAACTTTTTAGTATAAGCCACTGAGGTTCTAGAATTGTTATTTACTGTAGTTTAACCTATCCTATCCTGAAGATACAGAAATTGATATATAGAGTGGGAAGCTGTCAGATCAAATACTTAAATGTGTGGCATCAGTCTAAAGATCTAGCAGTGGGCAACAAGCAACTTATCAGAAGTTAGAGTAATGGTGATCCATGGTAGACAATGTGTAAACATTTTCCAATGGGAACCATTTAGTAAAACATTTGGATACTTTGAGAAACAGAAAATAACTGTGATAATTAATTTTATGTGCCAACTTGACTGGGTCATAGCATGCCCAGGTATTTAAACATTACTTGGGCATGTCTGTGAGGATGCTTTTAGATGAGATTAACATTTCAGTCTGTAGACTAAGTAAAGCAGATTGCATTCACCAATGTAGGGAGGCCTCATCCAATGTGCTGAGGGCCTGAGTAGAAAAGAAGGCTGGATATGAAAGAATTCTTTCCTTCTGCCTGACTGTATCAGAGCTGGAACATAGGTCATTTTTGCTTTCAGACTCAGATTTGGACTAGAACTTCTATTCTATTGGCTCTCCTGATTCTCAGTCCTTCAGACTCTCTTTATAAATAGTAGGTATAGATAGACAGATGATTGAAAGATAGATAGAAATATGATCAAAAGATAGATAGATAGATAGATAATAGATAGGTAGATAGGTGAATAGATATAGATAGATGATTGATAAATAGATAGATAATTGATATAGAGATAGATGATAGATAGATAGATAATTGATAGATGATATAGATAGATAGATAGATAGATAGATAGATAGATAGATAGATAGATAGATAGATAGATAGATAGATAAACGGTTCAGAAAGCATCCAGGAATGTAATATGAAAAATGGAAGTATTTATGGATGGATTCTTTTTCCAGAAAGCTGAGAGAGAGAGAGAGTAATAGAAATAAAGGTAGTTGTAGATACATCATATTGGTTTGGTTTCTCTGAAGTACCTAACAAAACAATCTAACAAACTTGTAGCTCTAAGAACCAAACTGTTTGGAGTGTGCATTTGCTGATGTGAGTTGTATTTTCTATAAAACTGAACACAAATGAGTGATGAGCTTAGATAAGAACATGTCAGTATCCAAGTAGGAATACAAAGGAACAGAGACAATAATTCAGGGATTTTCAAAATTGGAAGAGGGAGCTGCTTCTCAAACCCAAATTGTAATAGAAAAAAAACTAAAACTTTGATAAAATAATTTAAAGGATGATTATTAAATTAACCTTAAAGTAAGAACTATAAAAGCATGCCAATCACATCAAGTGCTAAAATCCTAAGTGGACTAGGTTGTTTGTTCTAAAGAAGAAGGAAGGAAAAGAGGGAGGGAGAGAGGGAGAAGTTGGGGTGGGGGGAGACAGAGATGAGGGAGGACGGGAGGGAGGAACAAAAGACATGACATCCATAAAATTTATTCACATGAAAAAGTGACATAGGGAAGAAGCTACAGGTATGGCTCTCCCACCAAAGCCTGATCAGATTTTTTCAAGTGATTTATAAATAAATTGAGAGGGAAAAAAAAGGTATGAGAGCAAGATAACAAATAAATATAGCAAATATAGAAAGTTTTCTATAAAAAGACTGTGTGTGGCTATTTGCACATCGAGCTGACTATAATCAAATAAGTAATAAGTAACTATGTTTTCGAGAGCTTTATATTGTCAAAAGTATATAATAGCAGCCTGGACTGTGAGTCTTCAAAACTTAAAATGACATATTAGCCCCCATTATCTATGGACAGGAAGTAAAATGAAAAGCCTGTTTGGTTCCAAAGGAAGGCATAATCCCCAACATCCACCTCAAATAAGGCAAAGGAGGAAAATCAAAACAAAAGAACATTGGAAAAAGCAGAGCAAGGAACCATAGGAAATAGTGGGCAAAGGAGTAAGTGCAGGAAAAAAAATCAAGGCATAATCAAGGAACATTTTTCTCTCCTAGACCAGAGGACCCTAAATGAGATGCCCAGTGGGAATCACCACTATCCACTGGCTGGCTCCCCTCCTTCCCCTTCCTTTATTGGAGTTGTTCTGTGCCATTCCATGAGTATATATATTGGGAGGGTGGGAGGGAGGCAAATAACTGATTTTGTTATTTGGCTTTCTGTTTTTGTGACTGTGTGTGTGTGTGTGTGTGTGTGTGTGTGTGTGTGTGTGTGTGTGTGTGTTTAATTCCCAGGTCACCAGATTACTAGAAACCACTCGTGGACCTGAAATAGAGTCCTGAGAATCATCTTTTCATGAAGAAACTGGTTGTACGCACCACTGCTCCAAAGGTTGCGTTTGATGACATTACTGGATGAGACTGGAGAGCGATATACTTTGAGAGATAAGTCTACTTTGCATGTGGGAAGCAGAATACATAGACTGTTGGAGGACCAGATGGTAAGACTGCTGTATAAATTGTTCACAAATATTTCAGTCGGTAAATAGTTTACATGGTAAAACGTTACTCTGTTACCAACTTTAAAGTTAGACACGGCCACATGACTTGCTCTGGCCAATGGAAAGCATGTTGGGATAATACGGGGTACTGTTGAAATCAGTGCAGTCCACAGCTCTATTTCTTCTGCTGTGGTGATACCCAACGTGCCTGATTACAGCTGCTGCACCTAGTCCCAGGACGAAGATAATGTGGAACAGAATCCCTCACCAACCCATGAGGGACATGCAGCTCAAGTGGTCTTGACTTTGATTGAGTTCTGCTTGATATATGAACATCTTTTATTCAATGCCAATCAGTTTTCTCAGAGAGAAATGACCTCATCTGCTGCTATGAGGATTGGCTGCCTGGTTTGAGGAGGATAATAAGAGAAGCAAACTGGAAGGCTTACTGTTTAGTACACAGCCATTCACTTAGCCCTGCTTTATCTTAGAACAGTGTCTCACCTCTTCTTTCTGTGTGCACACCTCCTGGTTTCTGCTGGAGTAGGGGTAGAATATCCACAAGGCCATGCAGGCTGGGGAGGTAATCTAGGTTCTACTACTTAGAAATGCAACTTTCTCTTTTCAACCATAGAGGTACCTAAGGCATCCAAATCCAAGACCTAAGACTTTTCAGTTTACTTTTTGTTTACTTCATCACACACACAAACACACACACACAGAGAGAGAGAGAGAGAGAGAGAGAGAGAGAGAGAGAGAAGCTTAAGTTTTACATTGCTTTTCTTTCATCTACTTTCTAGCTCTTAATATTTGTGGTGGTCATCTCTCATATGCTGTTGTCTCTTTTCTTAATCTCTTTGTGTTTATTGATATATTTTTAATCCTTTATAGCTGTTGTAATGGACTTGAAGGGAAGAGTCAAGTTCATAACACCAAGTTTGACCAAAATCCTCTACCAGTTGACGATCCCACTTAAAATTCACAACATTCCTTCCTGCCATGAGGAAATTAGACTTATTTATCATTCAATTTATAAGTATTTACTGAGCTGGGATTCACATATCATAAGGAAAGTACTGTTATAAAACAAGAGAAAATAGAAGCCAAATTTTTTAGTTTTAAGTCTCTCAGTCTCTCTCTATCTCTTCCTATTTCTCTCTCTCCTGAGTTTGTAGAATGTGGAAATCACGTATCATTTATTTTTGTAGCTTCAGAACCATATCAATGATAATTATTTGATAACCAATAAATGCACAATATTTTTGACACAGTTCCAGCCCTTAAGAACCTTAAGTTTATCTAAAGTACAGATGTGTTGATAGATAGGTGGTAGATAGACGATAGATAGATAGATAGATAGATAGATAGATAGACAGATAGACACAGACAGACAGACAGATGATAGATAGATACAGATAGTAATGCAAGGCACTAAATTTTAAAAGGATAAATTCTGGTAAAGTCAAACTGATATTTTTTCAACTGTAAAAAAGTTCTTCAAAATAAAAACCAGAGGGTCAAAAAGGTTAAGCAAATTGTTCAGCATCACAAAGTATGATCATTACTATTTACTTGTGTATTTACACTCATACTTGATCTAAAAATGGGTTTAAATTGACCAGACCCCAGTTAGCTAATGACATAAATTTGCTCTCTATGCAACTCTTACATAACATGTCACTGAGCCGAAAACTGGCCTTGTCCAAGAAGCTCTATAAAAGCTTCAGAGGGGAGATGGGGTTTGACAGGAAAGTCAGTGATCAGGAGACCACATCACTACTCCCCATGCAACTCTGAGGGAGGGTTCTTAATATCAAGTAATTCTAGGAGAGTGTGCTTATGTTACAGCATATGTGCCCTTGTAGGACTATGAAACTTGTTCTACCCACCAACATCATATGGTCCTTTCTCCTAAATTCTCCAGAGCGCAGATGAAACTGAAGTCCTTAGGGAGAGCAAGCAAATCTGGATGATTTAATTTGGAGCAGTTGTGTCATCTAAGTTACCATTTCAACATACTTTGACTCCTCAAGTCCAAGCCTCATGGCAACCCAGCTTAACAAATGAAGAGCCTACGATCTGTTCAAGGTCAGGCATCCCAGATGCTAATCCAGACACGTGTTCCCATGTTCTCTGCTTCTCTCCCTAGTACGTGCTGCCTCCATAGACTTTAAATCATGGTATCTTCTTTCTCTGGCATCATTGTCCATTCTACCGTTTCCCTACCCCTACCGACCAGGGGCAAGCACCCAGGAGCAATGAGCTAGACCAAAGGCAGAGAAAGGGCCAGAAGCCACACAGCTCCTGAATGGCTGAGACATGCTTAACCTTAAAGCCAAGAGGGGTTCTATGAGCAAAGTCAAAACAACTGATTAGACTTGAGAGATGCTTCGACTGTCCCATCCCTGATCATTCAGGTGACATCAGAAAGATCAGGTGACATCAGAAAGATGGCTCAGAGTCAAGGACTCCTTGAAATACCTTCTATTTGAGATAAAAGGAAAGAATTTACAAAACAAACAAACAAACAAACAAAAAACAGCAGGGCCCCATGAAAACACATATAGATGAGAGAGTAACGAATAACATGAGATGATGGACAGAGAACAGGGAAGAAAGTTGGGTGTCCTGTTTGTAGAGGACCAGCGATGCTGGGTTGGCTGAGATAATTCCTCGGAGAGCATCGCAGAGTTCACACAGAGGCTGGGCTGTGAACTCCCACTCAGATGGCTCCCGTGTGTGAGGACAGGAAGCAGCTTTTCAAACCTGCCTGATCTCCCAGACGGGAGTGGGAGGGTTGAGTCAAAGAGGCTGGCAAGAAGCCCCAGTGCACCAAAGTCTCACAGTCCCTAAAGAAGGTTAGAGATCCGGGCTCCAGTGGTCTGATGATCGGGACTTTGATGGCTCATTCACTAGTTTTTAAAGTCTCAAAAGTTTGAGGCTTCCACTTCTAATCCTGGTGGGACTTAGCTATTGAAGGCAGATGTGTGAATCAGAGAAAACTTGTTCACAATGAGAAGTCAAGGAAGCAGCTGGTAAGAATGCCGTTGCCGACCCTCCTCATTGTAGCTCAGGAGTCCTTGCAGTTTTATTTTTTAAAGCCCCTAATGAAATGGCAAAGCCAGTTTTGTTCTTAGGAAGTCTGGAGGACCCTGGTTCTTCTAAATCAATGAGTGAGGTTGGACAGTTTCAGCCAATGTACAGATGGAAGGAGAACCTATAAATGAAGACCAAATACTTACAGAATACTTACTTTATTTTTATCTCATTTAATTCCCACGAGAAAACTCTGAAGAAGGTATTCACAGGTGAGAAAACTGAGGCTCAGACCAGTTGCATGGCTAAGTAGGTAACAGTTGTGGCAAAACTGGCATTTGAGCCCAATTTTCTCTGATTCCAAAGCTTATTTTATCTTTCCTTTACCATGCAAGAAGAAAAGCACCATGTTCTATAACACCAAACCATGTCCATGGCAAGCAAGCCACTTCATCATTATGTCCCATGATAAGAGTTTAAGCTGGAGAAAGCCCTAAAACATAGTACCCTTAGGATGCAACTGTCAACTCTTTTTGCTACTTCATAGTTATAAATTAGGATGGGCAATGAATCGTGGAAGACTCTCTCTTTCTCTCTCTCACACACTCTCTCTCTTCCCACCCCTCGTGGCTGAAGTCACTCAGCCTTTGCCAACTCATTTCCCCCACCCCACCCCCAGCTCTAGTGGTCTCTCTTGCCTTCTGATCTTCAGCAATGTATTCATGTATTCATTTAAAAGTTCTGTCTGTGCTGAAGCCGGTGCCACTTGTAATTGCTGGCGGCCTAAAGCTGTTCTGTTTTTTCTGGCTGAGTGTACCAGGCAATCATCAGCTGTAATTATTTCAAGTCTTGTTACAGATGGAACTTCGAGGTTTTTGGTCTTAAACAAAATTCATTATTTAAATGTTTCCAGAGCTGACAGGAAGGAACAGGGGTGAGCCTCCTAGTGAACTCAGGAAGCTACAGAAGGTTCAAGAGGAGAGGCCTGACCAGGTCGTCAGACACCATGTGGCCAAACGTGCCCTTTAGGCCCAAATTTGGAAGCCTGAACTTCACCCTTGGGATTTCAGTTTCATCTCATTAAGACTTTGATTTCTTGATACCTACCTTTCCCAGGGACACAAATGTGCATCACAGTCTCCCTCTTCCAAACCCAGAAGAAGAGCTCACTCAGTGTCACCCTGGTGCTCCAAAGTGCAATCACAGCTCTCCCTGCCTCACAATTTTCCTTGGTCTCATAGTGACTTGCCTGGGAATAGAGCTCTTTTGAGAAACTGGGCAATTTCAGAGCTTTGCAGGAGAGAAGCAGTTCTCATGTCATCAACTCCACTGGTATCAGGCTCCAGTTGAGCTTTAGAAACTTCCAGTAGTTGTCTCCTGCTTCCCAGGAGCTTCTTGAACAGGCAAGCAAGGTGCTCTGACTGTCCAACTAGCTGTCCCATCCCTAGAGGATAGGGGACTCCAGAGGGAGGAGTGACAGGTAGAAAGACCAAGGTTCCATCTCTTAGGACCCCTCTGGGGACCAGATTTGCATGGAAAATAACTTTAGGGCCAGGCTTTAGAGGAGAACTGGAGAAAATAGTTATTGAGAGACTCAGCCCTTTGTCATAAAACCCCTCTGACAAGACTCCATCACTACATCACTCCACCCTCATTCCAAAATGGCAGAACGGCATGCACACACTCTCTCTCCTATCCCAGAGGGAAGGGCCAAGTGTCCAAGGTGGATCCAAACCACACGAAGCCTGGTGCTTCTGGACAGAACCATGTCTCTGACTCAAGAGCTAAGTGCATTCTGGATACTCCTCCCACTGCTCCTGGCGATTTCAAACTTATCTGCAGTCTGCTGTTCAGCTCCTGCTGTGTCCCGATTTTAGCCTTGTGCTCTTTGGCCCTGTAATTCTCACTGCAGGATGCTGATTCTCGCTCACACAATTAAAATACTCTCTCTCTCTCTTACACACACACAAACACACACATTTTCTCCAACTCCCCATTCTTCCCATCCAGCCTCCTCTTTCAGACTCCATTTTTTTTCATTTCCCCTTTCTCTCTCCTGCCTTTCTCACCCTCTCTGCCTCGTTTCCTTTCTTTCTTTCATTTTCTTACCCACTCTCATTTTTCCATACTCTCACACTCCTTCTACCCCCTTCCACACACACATTCCACACCCTCCTATCGGGCCATGCCCCCATTTCAGGGTCACGCAGGCCCGTTGGCTGACCAAGGCCTCTGCAGTGGGGCGGGAGCAGAGTGGCAAAGGCAGGAGGAAGAAACAGCAGGGAGATGCACAAACAGAGGGCAAGAGTCAGCTCTGACTCCAGAGGCATCCCCACCCCCAAAGGTACCCCCCTCTGGGTGATGTCTGCACCTGCCCATCACACTCTGCTCCTTTAATCTGCTACAACAACAAGTCTCCACCTATTCAACCTGGCAAGTACCCATGAGGAGCCTACTGTGTGCTTACTGCTTGTCACGTGCAAGAAACGTCACAAGATCAGAAGCTCATTAAGGGGTTATTAAGCAATAGCCTAAATGGGAAATCTACAATTGCATAGACTGCTCCCTGGTAGCTGTTACGTTCTGTGCATTTCAACCAAGGAGTAAGGCCCACGGAAGCCTCAGTTATAAGGATAATTGGAAGACTGGAACTTGTGGCTTCTTTGTTCCTCAATTGTTTTATCAGATGATCTTGTGCAGTCCGCAGGAAACATTTGACATAGCTCTGTTATCATCAGAGGAGGATAGAACTAATAGTTATTAATAATTTATGTGTCAAACACCATGATAGGAACATTATATATATAATCTATTTAATCTTTATAACAATCCTATTATACAAATATCCCCCATTTAATTCATGAAGAAACTGCATACAAGAGGTGCTACATAACTGACAAGTGGTGGAGTAGAACTTCACCATGAGGCCAAATCTAGACGATTGGCTCAATCTAGACCAGGGGTGTCAAACTGGCGGCCCGGGGGCCGCATGCAGCCCCCAAGGTAATTTTCTGTGGCCCACGATGCTCTGAAATAAATTGAAAATAGAAAAAATGGTTATGAAGAAAATAGCGCTTAGGGGAGATCGAGGCAATACCGTACACACAATTCCCTCGTTAACCCTTTAACTACTGAAGACGAGTATACACGTGGCCCAGTGCCTTTCCTGGGGGCCTGTGGGTGTGTATAAACGCGCTGACTCCGTTCCGGCGACGTTTGTAAATGTGATGTGGCCCGCGTGAATCTTGCCTGTTGCACCAAATGGCCCGTGTTTTAATTGAGTTTGACACCCCTGCTCTAGACTACTGGTAGCTGTATGCCCATTCATCTCTATACCCAACATCTAACATACTGCCTGGCCATGGGGAGAACTTAATAAATGGTGTTGAAAGGGTGCTGTACCGCATGGTTTGGTCCCTATTCATTAGGGGTTCACTGTTGTGTGCAAACGCTAGGAAATACATGAAAGAACTGAGCACCTGTGCATGAGCATATGTGACTAAATCCCAAAGCATATAACACGTGCCATAGGAAGCAGAGAATTCTTCGTCTAGAATAGTTGACAAGGCTTCATAGGCAAGAAAGGACATTGGATGAGCCCTGAATGTGGGCAGGTGGAAGGAAAGGCACTGAATGTCCTGGCAGGGGAGGTGACATATGCTGAGGCTGATTGAGAATAGCACTGTGTGCTCTGCAGAGAGTGAAAAGATGGGCTACACATTGGGAAAGTGGAAGGCACAATGCCACAGACGTCAGGGATAACCCGATCCTGTAAGATCAGGCCAGTGACAGAGAGCAGGTTTATTCCTAAGCAACACGGGGCTATTTCTAAGTAAAGGAATGATGCCATATGGCAACAACTTTCTTTTAAGGGAGATTGTATGGGTAAGAGATAGAAAAGAGTAGCAGAAAAGAGAATTGTAAAGAGACCATTTCAATAACCCAGATATGCAGTGATGAAAGTCAGGACTAAAATGGTAGAAGTGGAATGAAAAAGCATGCAATGGATACAAAATGCTCTTTAAAAAACTATAGGACTTGAGGATTTTAGGTGATAAAGGGGCAAGAGGAGAGAGTCAGGAAAAATATGACCATGAGCAGTAAGGCAAATGAGTTGCTGATAAAGCAAGGTGTCAGCATAGAGCTGGTGGGGAAGGGGCAGCTGGGAATTCAGACATCTATGAATTGCCAAGTATTTGTTGAACACTTGACACAAAGACTTGTACTCAGCATCTAGTTGGAAAGATAAAATATATACATTTGAAAACAACTACAAAACAGACTACATATGGAGCAGATGAAGAAACGGAAAATGCAGTAATATCCACTCTACACATAAGCACAAAAATTGCATGTGTAAAAGGAGAAACCTGAAGTTTGGCAACTTTTCATGCATTTAAGAGTAAAAGAATAAACTGAAATTATTTTGAGCAATGTTCTTTTCTTGTCTTATTTATTTTTTTTCTGAATCCTGTCCTCTTTTTCCTCCACCCCACCTCAGCCTCTCTCTGCCTCTGCTTCATGAATTTTCATGCTCACACTACTGGGAAATCAGACAGCAGACCTCAATGACCTGTGATGGGATATACTTCTTTCTGTTCTTACCACACCCAATTTCTACAACATTTTTTTTTTATTATTTAGTTGAATAGGAATTCTGAGTTGGGGGTTGCAGGCAGATGCTTCTCCTTCTTGAGCCCTGGAAGAATTGAAGGAAGGAAGGTTAGACATGGAAGAGGGTGGGCATCCATAATAGTGGCCATCACTAGAGCAAACTTAGGTTAGGGAGCTTTTCTGGTATCTTCCCTTAAGAATCTTGAAAACTCAAAGTGATACACTCAGAGCTAAGCAGTGGGAGGCCCTGGGTCCTGACACGGGGTCTGCCCCCTGGGAACGAGTCAGCCCCTGGAGAGATGCCCAGGACAAATGGCAATATCAGGCCAAGGTCAGGCAGACATTCACAGGGAGGAATCCAAGACAAGAGCAGGGGGTGTTGAAGACAGTGGAAGCCAGTAATTGGCAATCAGAGCTGGCCGTACTGGGGAGCACGCAGAAGCTGGATGTTAGGTTGGGGTTAGTGTTACTGGAAGTTAGTCCCATGAAGGCAAGACCCCACCGCCAGAGTAGGCTCCAGCTCCAGAGAGTAGAATAGCAAGAGGAGGCAGAGCCACGCCCCTCAGAAGGGCAAAGGGAGTAATAAACAACAAGTATTTCCACAGTTCATTGAGGACCCCGCAATGACAGCTCCATAGCTTTCACTACATCAGTAACCCTAAATCCCACCCATAACAGTATCACTATGAAGTCGTAATATTACCCTTATTTTGCAAAGAAAGAAAGTGAAACTCGGAAGCCTGTCATTTGGTTTGACTCACACATAGCAAGGAGCAAGGTTGGGACTCCCATCCAGGTCTTTGTAAGCCAAGAACAGGAGCTTTAGAGCCAAAGATAAGGGCAGGGGAAAAAATCCAGGAAATAGAGGAAGGTCTCGCTCCTAACACTGGAGGTACGTGTAAAGCACAACGCCCAGACAGGAATCCAGGTGGATCCAGGCCAGACCACGTGTGTTGAATTAACAAGGCTTGGTTCTCTCCCACCTGGGAGTAGGGCTAGGCTTGTGTTCTGAGCACTCACCTGGGACAGCACATGGGATCACACTGACCTAGCAGTGGGGTGAAGGGGGAACCCAGAGGCTGAGAACCCAGCTGCACTTGCTTTATTTGCCCAAGATGTTGGGGCTACTTCCAAGCCACTTCTAGAGCCACTATTTTCCAAGTCCTGCCTATAAAACTGTGATTTTCATGGGTTCGTCAGCTTAGGCAATTTGTAAACCTCCTTGGACCTCCAGTGAAATAAGAATTTTAAACAGCGATCTAAAGTCTCTTCCAGCAATATAATCCCATCATCCAAGGGTCTGCAGATGGACCCAGAATACAAGATTGGATGCCTCAGAATCTGAGGGTGTCTGGCTCTAGAAGGGCAAAGAGAGAAGGAGGAGCTTATTATTCAGAGTTGTTCCATGAAGAAAACTCACCAGCCACCACTGAATGATATTGGAGGTGGTTTTCCCCCAGCTGTGGCTCCTGGCTAGCTTGCAGTGAGAGATGAGGCTGGACCCCCTGGAAGATCAGTTCCTTTGCTTTCCAGTCTGTAGGTATCATTGAATTCTCTGTACCCCTCCCATCTCTGCTCTTCTGTGATCCATGAAATCTGTAAGGTGATGCTGCAAATGAGGCAGCAAATGATCCCCATTTAAACGTGCCTATTAAACTCCCTACTATGTGCCATGGACTGTGAGTGAGTCAATAGACAAGTGGGTAAGTAACAAAAATACTAAAGAATAGAAGGGCTATGAATGTTCTCTTTCAAAAGGATACAAAGCATCAGGCCTATACCGCCCAGCTGTCCTATAATTAGAAGAGGTAAACTAACTACACTGCCACCTTTCTTTCCTTGCACAGTTCAAGAAATACGATTGGCTCTGGCAGAATCTTTGCCACTTTTCTTAGTAACACTGACTTTGTCTTATGTATGTTTATATTTTTTTAATTTAAAAGCCTTGAAGCAGCACAATTAAAATATTATAACTATTTGTACTGACGTATTTGCTTTAACCAGCCTCCATTAAAATATGCAGATTTGGGGAAGTTTTAGCATCTTAGTGAGCTTTCTGCCTCCTCCCAGATCCAACATGTTCTCTTTATGAAAATGTGTTGGTTGGGTTCTTTTAAACATGATTGTTACTTGGTTTTAAAGGGTTTCACCCTACTTCTCTATCAAATTAGTTTCAGCGGGTTTTTGTCTTTGTGTGTTTCCTTCCTTTCTAGCCCAGATTGCAAACCACGAGGGAGGAGCGTGACAGAATAAGAAATGTGAAGAAGTGCCCTCCTCTTATGAATCACTCAGACATTTTGAAATTCCCAGGGCTGGCTAACAGGGGTAAGCCCAGATTTTCATACCTATCTTAAGTTCATTTTTGAATTATTTTCCCCAAATAATCAAAGCACTTCATAACATTTCATTTGCTCTAAAAAGACCCCTGGAAGAGCACCCGCGAGCTGGGATTAGGAAGGGGGAAGCTGAGGTTCAGAGCCGTTAAGCACAGCGCTCAAGTCCCTGCATGCACGCAGGACCTGGAGAACTTGACAGACACATGAACACTGGTCGAGGCTGCAGCTGCATCATAGCAAATCAAAAATAAAATGCTGCTGTTTCTGCCTCAAGCTTTCTCTGGACCTCACTGGGAAGTCCTCTTTCCCGATATCTGATAACCTTCTGTAGTTGAAACAACCAAACAGATTTTTTTTTCTTTTTAAGTTTCAGAGAGAAAAAAAAAAAAGTATTTGTTGGAACGATGATGGCATTGTGTGCTCTCCAAAGCCTTGGGAAGGAAGTCCAGGTAGCTGCACAAGAACATGTGGCATTTCTCTGGTGTGGCCCATAGATGGCACTGTTCTGACCATCTTTGCCCCTTCATAGTCCCCTCAGTTTAAAACAGATTATTTGTCATAGGGTGGCCTAGACTGGATTGTGAATTCATCTCTACGTGCAGCAAAGCTGGACACTCTGCCTGGCAGCTCCACCAAAGCATACCGAATAGACAAGGGGGCAGTTCAGCAATTGAGGGATTGGTGAGTATTGTTACCACAGGGTGGGGGAAAGGAATACTGGGTAACCACTGCACGTGAGGATGCCCATGTGGGGAAGTATCTTGCTTCAGATTACAGCCACTAATGACAAACCCAGGTCTCTTCTCTCCTGTCTCATTGTTCCTCTTCAGGCTACACTGATTAGAATCCACCCTGTCAGGCCGATTTGATAAGCCTCATTCCCAGAAACAATCATCTTTGGGACTCTCTCATTGCTTCCATATGTTCAGATTTCTGTTTCCCTTACCCAAGCATCACCCCATTTCTGGCAGTTATAGTTCTACAAGGTCTACATTCTTTCTAATCGTCCACATTGCTTTGTTTTTCTTGCCAGGAACTGATTTGCCAAGTGCGTTCAGAGGCCCAAGCCGTGGGGAGTCAGCATTAATTTTCTCTTCTCATTTATTAGTGGGTCAGTTTTTCTCTCTTGAATCTCTTTTTCCCTTAATACGATTTCAACTACAAAAAGACTGCCTGAGCCTCCTCAGGCACTTTTTCTCGCTCTGTGGAGTGAGGCCTTTCTTCTATTGTGATCTTGATCTTTTCCCTCCTGGCTTTCACTGAGGAAGTACATTTCATTCTCTGCTGCCCTGCACATTTCCACGAGAGACGTGCTCCTTCACTTGGAGATCTTACCCTAAGTCATCTTTTATGAGGTAAGGCTGAGAGGATCCAATCCCCGAGTTCTTTATCAAAAGGAATAGTAACCTTCTACACTTGCAAAGACAAAAAAAGTTCCTTAGAAAACCTCAGCTTGGCCCCCACTGATAAAATTATACTCTCCCCGACTTTCTCAGTAGTTTTCTCCAATGTCTAAAGTATTGTTTTAGGGAGTCAAGCCTGAGGGGGTCACCTGAAGACTGAAATTTCTGGCTAATGGCAGGGTGGGTGGGGGTCAGGGGGCTTCTCTCCAGTCTGCTTAACCACTGTTTTTCAGTGCTTGCTAAAGTCACACGTAAGTGGAGTGATTGAATTTGTAATGACTCACAGCTGAGAACTGTGGGAGAAATACTGGCTGAGAGAACTGATAACTGGCTGAAGTTATGAGCAAAACTTAATTATATAAAATGTAATAGATTAAAAAAATGGTGAAGTCCCTCAAAAAGTAAGGGAGAGAGAAAAAGAAACACTGTGTGGGATAAGAGACATGTGTCTTGGAAGTAAGTCATGGGAGGAAGACTTAAGACATTATACATGACTATCTGAATAAGCGCTATGCTTTATGAACTTGACCCCAATGGCAAAGGAAGTAAAAGCAAAAATAAATGAATGAGATTATATAAAACTAAGAAGCTTCTGTACAGCAAAGGAAACCGTTAACAAAGTAAAAAGGAAACAGCGGAATGGGAGAAAATATTTGCAAACAATGCCTCTGATAAGGGGCTAATATCTAAAATATATAAAGAACTCATACAACTCAACAACAAAAGAAAGATCCAATTAAAAACTGGGCAGAAGACCTAAACAGACACTTCTCCCATGAAGACATACAAACAGCCAACAGATACATGAAAAAAAAAGTTCAATATCATTAGCAATTAGGGAAATGCAAATTAAAACCACAATGAGATACCACCTCACACCTGTTAGAATGGCTATAATCAATAAGACAAGGAACAACAAGTACTGGAGAGGCTGTGGAGAAAAAGAAACCCTCATACACTGCTGGTGGGAATGTAAACTGGTACAACCACTGTGGAAGGCAGTATGGAGATTCCTCAAAAAATTAGGAATGGAATTGCCATATGACCCAGCAATCCCTTTCCTGGGTATCTACCCAAAAAAACCTGAAAACCTTAATCAGCAAAGATATATGTACCTCAATGTTCATCACAGTACTGTTCACAGTGGCCAAGTTGTAAAAAACAACCAAAGTGTCCTATGATAGATGACTGGATAAAGAAGTTGTGGTACATTTACACAATGGAATACTACTCAGCGATAAGAAAAGATGAAATACAACCATTTGTGACAACATAGACGGACCTTGAAAACATCTTAAGCAAAATAAGCCAGACTGAAAGAATCAAGAAACATATGACCTCACTTATAGGTGGAATATAAAACTGAAAGTAACAAAGACACAAAAACTCATGGACACAGACAATAGTTTAGTGGTTACCTGAGGATAGTGGGGGAGGTAGTTTGGAGAGCTGCAGGTGGGGGGATAGGGAGGGGGCATCAAATATATGGTGATGGAAAGAGAGCTGCTTCTGGGTGGTGAGCACATAATGCAATGCATACACAATGTAATCAAAAATTGTATACCTGGAACCTTGTATAATTGTTATCAACTAATGTCACCCTAATAAATTTAACAATAAAAAAATTAAACATGAATAAGTGGTATTGTTTCATTATTTATTTCTTGTAACAAGCCACCCCCAATTCCAGCATTGTTTTTATTATTTTTTGCAAAAATTGACAAGCAGATAATAAAATTGGTCAAGAAATAAAAAACTTCTAGAAAATCTAAAACAATATATTTTGAAAACAACAAAGTCAGAGTATTCACACTTACAGAATTCAAAACTTACTATAAAGCTAGAGTTATCAGGATAGTGTGGTACTGGCATAGGATAGACATACCTATCAATGGGAAAGAATTCAGATTTCAGAATTAAACCTCATGTTTATAGTTAATTGATTTTGACAGTGGCACCAAAGAAATTCATTGGGGAAAGCACAATCTGTGTAGCACATTGTGCTGGGACAACTACGTATGCCAAAAAAAAAAAAAAAAAGAAAGAAAGGAAGAGAGAGAGAACTTAAATCTTTACCTCATATCATACAAAAATGTTAACTTGAAACAATTGTTCCACATCACATTGATGGAAATAGCTTTTTTTCTACATGATCCAATGGAGTAGAATTAAAAACCACTGAATGGAAGCTACAGGGAGAAGAGACTGAAACACAAGATCAAGAGGAAATTTCCAATCAAATAAGGAGAAGCTAAAATCTCCCTACCTGAGATTTAAGAATGGTCAGATGAACCCTTTAACAACAAGCAGGTCATAAATCATCTGTTCAGAACGTAGTAGTCACCCCTCAGTATCCATGGGGATTTGTTTCAAGAACTTCCACAGTCACCAAAATCTACATATGTTCAAATCCCTTGTTTAAATGGTACAGTATCTGCATAGAACTTACGTACCGTATTTTCCGGCGTATAAGACGACCGGGCGTATAAGATGACCCCCTAATTTTACAGTTAAAACATAGGTTTAGGCCTATATTCGCTGTATAAGACTACAGCCTCGGAAGTGGGGGGTAGTCTTATACAGCGAATATAGGCCTAAACCTATGTTTTAACTGTAAAATTAGGGGGTCGTCTTATACGCCGGAAAAT
>PVKE010010514.1:0-42298 GCA_004027555.1 Craseonycteris thonglongyai | reverse complement strand
ACACACACACACACACACACACACACACACACACACACACACACACACACTCCTCTCTTACTTGGGATGAATTCACTGTTTTCTTTTCTTTGCTCCTGCTCCTGAACTATTGATGGCCTCCAATTAAAGTGCTTAACCTTGCCCTAGCATAGCTATAGTTCAGATCTACATATGCCTTCACATGCAAATAGGGCTCTCAGTCCTCCCCACCAAGGTTTCCATTTCTCTGTTCCAAAACTTTGTTCCTCTGGCCTCCACCCTTTCCAGATCCCACCCATCATACACAGAGGGTCTTGTATCCTAGGTCACAGATAACAATGGCCACCAAACACGAACTTCCTCAATTCCCTTCCCCTCTACTTCCTAAATGGTCTGATGCTTTACCTATTGCTATGGACTGAATGTGTCTCCCCAAAATTTATATGTTGAAGCCCTAACCCCCAGTTTGGCTGTGTTTAGAAACAAGACATTTAACAAGGAGATTATGTTAAATGAGGTCATAAGGGTGAACACTGATCCATTAGGACTCATGTCCTTAATAGATACCAGAGAGCTTGCTCTCTTGCTCTGCCCTTACACATTCCTGAAAGACCATGTGAAAACACGGGAAGTGAGTGTCTGCATGCCAGGTAGAAAGCTCTCAACAGTCTTTTCTAAATGCCTTCTATCCCTCAAGTCAGAACTGCATGGCAGGACCCGAGGTGGGGGATGGGGGATGGGGGATGGGTTGGGAAGTTGTTGAGTGAGCCTGGAATTAACACAGAGGGAGTGAGATGAACTGAATATTTAATGGCATTAATTAAGATGTCTGATGTATTCATTTCATAATTCAGAGAGCCTGCTCTAAAGACTTAAGTCTATAAACTACAACCTTCTTTTAGTTAACTAACAAACAACCACAAACACAAACAAAACAAAACAAAACAAAAAAACCCACAAAATTTAAGATACTTTAAAAACCACACAAACTTAGCGACTTAAAACAGAAAACTGTAATTCTTCAAAATGGGCTGGGCTCAGCTGGGCAGTTCTACTGGTCTGACTGGAGGGTGCTTGTGTGGCTGGTTGTGTTGGGTTAGTGGGGGCTGGGCTCAGTTGAGATGCTGAGGTGGCTAGGCCCCCTCTCTTTCCATATAATCGTAGAACCTCTCTTTCCTTGTGGCTTTTCCAGAAAGTCTTCCAGCAATGTTGTTAATGGGCCTCTGGGCTCCTAACAGCACAAACATTGAAGGTGACAGGTCTTCTGAGGGCTTATGTCTGAACAGGCACAGCGTCATAGCCTCTGCAATCTGTTGGTTAAAGCCTGTCACAGGACCAGTCCGGATTCTCAGGAAGGGACGAAACAGAGTGTAGTTCATTGAGGGCCACCACTTTAAGAGAATATTCTGGGAGTTCTGCTTCTATTGACCTACACAGACAGTTAAGAAAGGCTTTCCAACAGGACTGTCCACATCTGCTTCTGAGACTCTCATGATATAGCTGAACATTTCTAACTCCCTCTTCTGAACCATGTATCTGTTGAGATATAACAGAGCCCTACTCTGAGTGCTACTCTGTCTCTCTCAAGTGACTTTGCGTATCTTTTCCAGGAGAAAATTTATTTCTAAGTTTCTGGTAAAATGTCTTTTCGCTTGCTATGGCTAAGCCGTCCGTGTCTGGGTTTCAGAACCAGCATAAACTTGAGCTCCAACTGTTTTCAGTGGTGGTCAGAAGATGACAGGTATTTGGCAGGTAAGCTACAGTAAGATTTTGAGTGAACCCAAGTGTTTTCCATATTGTAGACACACTACCTCCACATTTCAAATAGGCCATGGGAACCGTCAATGGGTTCCACTGCTCCAGGGCAGTCTAAGCTCATTGCCTCAAGGAAGGCGGGCCATAGCCCAACAAGAGAGAACAAAGGCCTCAATTCTCAGTCTTGAGTTTCAAAACAGCCTTTTCAAAGTCCTGGCCACAAAAAAAAAAAAAGCAGGTTGATAGAAAAGGTTTTTGAGTTTCAAAAGGTTGACTTTTCTTGTGCCAAAGGCCAGATGCTATGCTATTTACAATAGATTTGGGGAGATGACATGATGCTATATATATATAAAGAATATATAAAATATAAAGAAATATGTATGTAACATTTAAAAATATCTTAAGATATTTTTAAAGTGAATGGTCTAGTTCTGTACAGCCTATAGAGATTCCAGGGACTGACGGCAGGGTGGGAGTGGGGGGTGGGGGTGGGTGGGAGGGACAAGTGGGGGTTGATTCTAGAGGAAGCAATGGAGTTGCAATGAGTATTTCTCAGCTGAGACCCTGAACTTGGCTCAGCTTCACAAATGTGGCAGGCTGGGTTCTCTGCAAGTAAATGCGGAAATAAATTCGGGATGCAAAATGCTGCTGAGGAATGAACATGCAAGAAAGGAAGGGAAAGAAAGCAGCATTGGACAGAGGGTGAAGGTGAACTGGGATGCAAGCCTGACAAAGCCTTGGCCAGTAAAGAACCCTGGAGCAAATATTACCATATTTTTTCATGTATCAGATGAAGCTTTTTAAAAAGATTTATTTTATTGAGAGAAGATGAGCGAGAGAGAGAAGAGGAGGGCCCAGAGCAGTCTCCATAGTTGTACATCATTAGTTGTGACGTGGTTTCATTCCACACACAGGTGGATGTGGAACCATGCGGGCAGGAACTGAAATGGGGGACTCCCACATGAGAAGGCAGAAACCTTCCCTGCCATCCTGGCAGTTACCAGCTGCACTGCAGTTCCGCATATGGGTTTGCACGGGTAGGGGCTGGGATTGAATTCCCAGACCTCGCAGTTACAAGGCTCACACTCAACCTATTGAGCTATCCTGGCATCCCTACAAGACAATACTGTTGTCTAAAATTGTTAGACCAAAAATTGAGGGTTGTCTTATACACAGCAGACACCCATGTATTGATTTTTTAATGTCAGGTTAGAAAAGTAGGGTGCATCTTATACATGGGAGTGTCTTATACACAGAACAATATGGTTCTCACCAAAGTTGTTCTTTGTTAGATGGAATGGGGGAACCTTTATGCTTCCACTTTACTCAGTTATCAGATACTAGCTGCTCTGGGGAGGACATGACCTTGGGCGAGGTGGCTCTCAGCATCTGGGAGGAGCTGACAGCTGGAGCCCATCTGTGGATGGCACTCACTCCATGCAGCTGGGCTTCAAGTCCTCCCATGAACACAGATCTGGTAGCAGTGTGTCTCCAC
Source organism: Craseonycteris thonglongyai (assembly GCA_004027555.1). Classification (NCBI taxonomy): domain Eukaryota; kingdom Metazoa; phylum Chordata; class Mammalia; order Chiroptera; family Craseonycteridae; genus Craseonycteris; species Craseonycteris thonglongyai. The sequence goes on along the minus strand of PVKE010010514.1, from coordinate 39,069 downwards.
ATCTACCACACTAATTCTCTCCTCCCAGAGCTTAATCCCAGGCCAGGAGATGAGAGCACACTTGCGTAGGTTTGGAAAGCCTGCCAAAATGACCCATGCGGAACTTCCCAAGTGCAGCCCACGGGAATCAGCATGGTGGACTGGATGAAGCGAGGAAACGGCGGCAGGACCTCAGAGAGCTCAAGACAGAACCTTCTGTCTTGCACGGCTAACAGACTGTCATGGAGGAGTGTCTGGAAGTTTCCTATGGTCCCAGGAAGGTCCAGCAATGGTTGTTAGAAGCTCATGCATGGATCCCTTGGACCATTTGACACATGGAATTGATGGTGGGGTGAGGGACGTCTCAGCTGATAAGAGTGGGATTAACCAAAGACCACCAAAGACAAAGTTCATAGTACATTCCAGAAGGGAAAGATGACAGCTGCCAACCAGATCCCCCTCCCACTTTTTCTGTTTGGGACTAGGATTCTATAAAGCTCCTCCCTACCCAACTACCTCCAGCAATTTAGATAAATCCCAGGTCCCAGCAGAAGAAAGCGGTGGAGTAGATCCAAACTGATTGAGTTTAAACTTGAGGTGACAGAGAAAATCCCTAAGTGACTGAGTTGAATAAAAATTAAATAGACTGAATTTCCTGACATTAGGCAACATGGGAGTTCCAGATAGACATTAAGTTCAATTCGGAGAAGAAAATATGTAAAAAGTTATATTTTTGATTCATGGGTGTCACAGATTGCAAATTCTTACGGCTCTGTTGATATGAAAAGATCAAAGAAGTAACCATTGCTTTAGTCAGTAGCAGAGATGGAAATGGAAACCAGTGAAAAGATCCAGGCTTGCTCTCGGCCAAGTGCATAACCCTGGTGTTGCTATCTTAAAACCCAGACCCTCAGACACTGCTGGTGTGGTTGCTACCGGGAGATCATTTCTATAACTCTATTTGATTAAATATTTATTTATTTATTTATTTAATATATTTTTATTTATTTATTTTTGATAGATAGATAGATAGATAGATAGATAGATAGATAGATAGAGATACAGAGAGAGAACTGAACTGGGGGAGCTCCCAGTTCAGCACATGGGTCTGCACGGGCCGGGGCGGGGATTCGATCCTCGGTCCCCGGCACTGCAAAGTGAGCGCTTAACCCACTGAGCCATCCCAGCTTCTCCTGTAACTCTATTTGAATATACCTATATACATAGGTAATCAAGACCTTAAATCATTTACGTGTTTTTGTTTTGTTTTGTTTTGTTTTTAGGTATCAGTCTTTAACCAAGCAGCCAGATATCATTCTGACATCTTTACAGAGAATAGAGAAGTCAGGCACGTGAACCAGGGAACTGGCCTTAGAACATTCCAAGCAACCAATATTGACCTCTTGAACTTGGATGTGGCAGTAGAAATGGAAGACATGTAGGAAATTGGGATTTTTTTTCTTTGAAGGTAGAGTGAAGAGTTTCTGATGAACAAAATGTGTGTGAAGGTAAGGGTATGACTTCCGGTTTTTGGCTTAAGCAATGGGGCATCATGGTGACATTTACTAAAAAGGGGAAGATAGAGGAAAAAACAGTTTTGTGGGGAGAGGGTGCAAAGCAAGAGATTTATTGTGGCCCAATTGAGTTTCTGGTGTTATTAAATATCCACAAGGCTCTGTCTCTTGACTTTACATCTGGAGCTGGTGGGGAGGATGGGGCTGGAGATACGAATTTGAGAATCATGAGCATAAAGGCAGCATTTAAAGCCATGGGACTGAATGAGATCATTTACTGAGGTACGAAATGGAGAGAGTGAGTCAGATGGGCCATAGGACTAAGTGTATGATCAGATTATTACAGATTTTTATTTGCTTCTTTATTGTTTTCTATGTTTTCCAAGGTGTTCACAATATACTGTACTACTTTTAGAATCAGAAAACTAATAAAATTATAATAAATGTGCTACTGCCACTCAGAAACACATCTCCCGAAGTTCCCTGCTCCTTTTCGCAGAAAGAAAGCATTTCTCCAAGGTTTGGCCTTAACAATATTAATGTGTTTATTTCATCGGGAATCTTACAGACAGAGTTGGCATGAAAATCAGCATGCCCACCTCTTTTGCAGTGCAAATGAGCCACTCATCACCTAACCTGCCTTTGCTCCTGATTGAACCTGTCCCTAATTGCGTGCTGCTCCTTGAGTCCTGGAGTATGTAATAGCAGTGTTTATTTGCCAAGGTTGACAGAGTTGACTAAGTCATTTTCCTCATTTTTTTTTTTCTTTTTAAATGAAGGAGAGAGTCATGCTGTCTATCATGCCACTAATATGACAAGTTGACGGGGTCATCTCTGGTTAGTGAGATCTGGGTCAGAAGCCCAGACATCTCAGGATATGTATTTTGTCCGAAGTCCTAGTAAGAGGCAGCTGCCATAAATCATTTGAAATGACGTTCAGGCAGCGGCAAAAGGGCCTCTTTGGCCGGAACGTTTATTCATTCAACTAACATTCGCCCTGTTTCTTAGTGCCCCGTCCTTCTCAGAGCAGAGACAGAGATAAATACAACCCCATGTGGTCTAGTGAGTCCATCTGAGTTCAGTTTGTTAAGGGTTGTGATGGGGGATGTGTGGGACAATATGGGGAGTGTAGTTCAGGGTCAAGGCTCTCTGGAAAGGATAATAGTAGCTCACTGTGATCAGACTGCCGGGCACAGTGCTTCACGCTTTGCAAGCATTTGCACATTTATTCCTTCCAACAACCTATGAGTTAAGTACCATCACTACGCTCATTTGATGGGATTCAAAACACAACTGAGGAACAGAGGAGTGATGTGAGAGCTGAGTATTTATGGGCAGAAAGGAGTTAGCCAGGCTGGGGAAGGAGGGGAATGTTGGAAGCAGTTGGAGCAGCAGGTGGCAGAGCACGCGGAATGGATAGAGCCAGAACGGCGTATGCAGGGTGTTCTTTGTGACGGTGTCTGTAATGAAAGCGGGAGTGAGGCAGGTTCCTGGAGGACGGAACTAGAGGGTCCGTGTGGTTCTCAGAAAGGGAGAGACCGAGTCGCATTTGCCTCTCTTCTGGCTGCCTCGTGTATATAGTCAGGCAGGTGGGACTTGAGGAAACCAGACAGGAAGTGGTTGTAGGGGGACTCGATACATAACGAAGCTAAGCCACAGCACCTGGAATGATGTGGAGTGAGGCTGATGGGTGTTATGAAGCAGAGGACTGGACTTGGGGACATATTGAGGGAGAGGGATTAGTGTGAGGGAGGGGTCAGGGCCAGCTCCCAGGCTTCTCCTTGGCTGACCCTGTAAGTGGTGGTGTTCCCCGGGGGAGGAGCTGGCCCAGTGCAGGCAGATGGTGTGGGGGGCTTGTTCTTTGAGGTGCCTTGCACTGGGTCTCTGGGGAAATGGGAGAAAACAATGCCCAAGCAAGCCAACAGAAAGACAATGGATATATGGATGGAGACCTAAACACGAGGACAAACCCACAAACTCCTGTTAATCTGACTCTTACCTACAATCTGAATTTTCAGCATTTTCCTGAAAACTTACATGGAGGGAAACGTTGAGATAGTCTTAGGAGCCGGGGATGATAAATAGAAGTTTGTTGGATAGCACTTATTAGTGTTTTAATAGGTATACAATGTCATTGATATTTTGTATCTTTTTTGACTCCATTTTAGGAAAAAAATGAAAAACTATATATATATTCATGAGGTCTTACATAGGCTTCCTGCTGATGTTGTCCCCTTGCCCTCCACTATTCTCTGTAAGGTCTTAATATCTCAACACCCAAATTCTCCTGCTCTGGTAGGTTTCAGAAGCTCATTCTTTGAGGTAAGGGGAGCAGTTATTTTATTTTATTTTTTAAAAAGATTTATATTATTATTGTTTGAGAGAAAGGGGGAGGGCCCAGAACACTCTCCATAGTTGTATATCATTAGTTGGGATAGTTTCATTCCACACAGGTGAATGTGGAGCCATGCAGGGCGGGAACTAAACTGGGGCCCCCCGACATGGGAGGTGAGAATTTTCACCACAGGCCTCATCAGTTACCTGTTGCACTGTAGTTCGGCATATGGGTTTGCACAGACCCGGGCTGGGATTTGATTCCCAGACCTTGTGGTTGCAAGGCAAGCACTTAACCCACTGAGCTATCCTGGCATCCTCTGGGGAGGTAGGTATTTATTTATAAACACGCTATTTCGCAGATAAAGGAATGACTCAGAGAGAGTAAGTGATTTTCCCCTGGTCCCACTGGAAGTCAGTGGTGGAGCTGGTGTTCTAGAGCAGACCTATCAGTTCCCCAAGACCTGCATTACCACCTGCTCTCACCACCACCCTGAGAGGTAGGTTGAGTGATTAGAGTACGCAGGCTTTGGAAGAAAGGCTATAATTCTTTAATTGCCTCCAAGGAGAGACTTCGGTTATTGGAAATGAATGAGCTCTGAAGAAGTTGGGCCATAAGGAAGATAAGAACAGTAGGTTTCTCCAGAGTCAAGGAAATGGTCTGAGACGGGGAGACATGGATCCTGCCTGCAAAACTCTCAAAATGTTGTCAACTGGCTGGAAAAGTTTACTGTGATCCTTTCTGACTAAGGGGACTTTTGAGGAGTAGAAGCATCAGATTGGAAACGACTCACTTGTGCTTAGATCTGTCAAAGGTTCTTTAAAGATTTATTTTTATTGTTTTTTGATGCAGAGAGAGAGAGACAGAGAGAAGGGGGAGGGCTCAGAGCAGTCTCCATAGTTGTACGTCATCAGTTTTCTGATATGGTTTCATTCCATAGGTGGGCGTGGGGCTACACTGGGCAGGAACCAGGCTAAGGGGCTTCCTGCATGGAAACCACTCCCCCGCTGGGGGCCTCCTATATGGGAAACATGCCTGGGGCAGGAGCCAAACCAGATGGGCCTCCCATATGAGACGGTCGCCCCAGAGAGAACCAAACCGGAGGAACACTCCAGTTCAGCACATGGGTCGGCAATCCTCAGACCCCAGGGTTGCAAAGTGAGAGCTCAACCCACTGAGCCACCCTGGCTTCCCCCATGAGAGGTTCTTGAAGCTGAGGACATTTCAGTGCCAGGAGAGCCACCACAGGAGTCTCAGCCCCTCCACTTCGTTGGTGGATGTCCCCATTGGAACATCTTTGGGAGCCCCAGGCCATTCTCTTGTTTTTATTATGTCATTCACTAAATAATTATTCAGCACCTATGAAAGGGGGACTGCTGGTTGTGTAGCCAACATCTAGCCTCCTTTTCCTCCTTCCTAGTGGATTTTTTTCCATCCCATTCCTATTCCAGATGGAAATCATGATTAGCCTGAGACAGTCAGATGGTGGTGATCACCTGGCAAAGGCCCAGGCTATATGCGTGGCCAATCTAAGTTGGCCAACCAGATTACAAGGAAGTCTTCTCTCTCTTCTCTTCTAGCTGTGAATAAAGCACACAGCACTGAGACACCCATACACAAAAAGCACGTAGCACAGTCTTTCTCCCATAGTCTGTGCTCCGTTAATATTAACTATCATCATCATCATTTGAGGTTTAAAAAAATTCTTCAATGACTTGGAGACTTGGTTTCCAGGGGCTCTCAAAGTGTGATGTAGAAGCCAATTAGGATCTTCCAGCATCTTCACCAATCCTAAGCAAGAGTCCTGCATTGTTTACGTTTAAACCAGGGCAGTGACTGTGTTTCCGTCTCTGGCCAGATTGAATAACTGATGTAAAATAATTAGTAGAAACCAGGCATCTCCTCACGCTGTTTCCACCAAAGCATGGGGAAGCCTCTTTCCTGGCAGTGGCAGGTAGGAGGAGGTGGGATCCTGGGTGGCTGGCTGGAACTTCAAAAGTGTCCTGTGAACACCTGCAGAGAAGCTTTTCCTAGAGCAATACTTTTGTTTCTAGAAGACTTGAAGATAATTGCACCGAAAACAAAAAACAAAAAACAAAAACAAAAACTCATCTACTAGTGTCACCTACTCCTCTGATACTGATGGCTTGGAGGATGTAGCATCAGCTGACCCAACTGAACCAATGGTGAAATCTCCAGGTCCCCTTGGGCCACACCTCCTTTCAGAAATTGACATGGATATACGGTACTCCTGCCTCACCATTTTGGTCCGTGAGGCCACAAATATATATCTTTTAAATTAGATGTATTGGGGTGACATTGGTTAGTAAAATTACATAGGTTTCAAGTGTACAATTCTGCAATACATCATCTGTGTATTTCATGGTGTGCTCAAAAGACTTTGCGAGCACCCCGCAGTGGGCCAGTTGTGCTCATAGGTGTAGAAGATCAAGGGAAGCCAAAGAGAGCCCTTGCCCTCAAGAAACATCTATTTCACACTCTGTGGTCCTCCTCTGATTCAGATTCTGCCTTCGGTCACTGCGTTTTCACAGTAGATACTAGTTTTCTCCATTTTATGAAGAAACCAAGGCACAGTAACTTGGCCAAAGTTTTAAAGCGAATAAGAAGAGGATTAAACACTGAGCCCAGAGCTGAGTATCTTCCCAAGTATTTCAGCTGAAGAAACCAAGCCCTTTGCACTTCCGTCAGTGGGTGTGTAGATCCAATGGCCATGTATCAAGTGCCTACCATGGGCTAAACACATCCCGTTGTCTCTAATCTGTTGTTACCTGAAGCCACTTTAAGAAAGAGACCTCACCGTCTTTTCTGTACAGATGGGGAAACCAAGTTCCCAAGTGCTTCTGAACCACAATGATGAAGATGAGGATGGGCTGAATCAGTTGGGCACTGACGATGGAAGCGGCTCTGCAATAAGTGGTTTACATGGTTAATCCTCATAACATGTACGATTAGGTACTTTTGTCCTCAATTACACAGATGAGGAACTGAGACGCAGGGAAGTTAATTGCCCAAGGCCACACAGTGGGTGGAGGAGTCAGGCTTTCACCTGAGGCGGACGATGAAAATTTAGCCAGGTTATCCAAATTCAAGTTCCATAACCGTCCTCCTCTTCACGGTGCCTCCAACATCTTGGCATCTGGTTCAGCACCAGAAAACTGTGAGCCATTTCTGAAAAAGCAACGGGTGGCCATAGACCTGGGCCCACAGGGTTTAGATGAAGTTTTCCTCTTTTTCTTCCAAATGCCCTCTGATGACTCCCTCACACCCTTTTCTGGCCTGGAAGACCCTACTTCAAGCACCATCTCTCCTTCTAAGATGCCCAGCATCCCTCAGCCAGGGACAGAAGGACACACAGAAACAGAGCTTCCTACTGGATAGGCCACTGGGAGCCAGAGCCCTGGGGAGACGTGGATGGGCCCACGCCTGTCATGGCAGACTTCCAAACAGGCCCCTGGCGTAGGTTCTTTCAGCTGCAGGAAAAGGTCAGAACTGCAATCTCGTGTTTTCACACATCTTAAATGGATTTCAGAGGCACTGGTGCTGCCCCTGCCCCTCTCTTTAAACACCGTGGTTAAGCTGCTGTTGTGTAGCTAGAGGCTGCATTCCTCCCGCATTGTGATGTGGTTTTTGGAAGTCATGCAAGCAGTTAGCGGAAACCAAACCAAGCTGCTTCGTTAATGGGAGCAAACTCGGGAGAGACATTGTGAATAGAAACAAGGCAAGTTTGCTTTCCACTCCTAATTCAAGAAGCCAGATAATTAAGTAGGCGGAGAAAGGACGTGTCCCTTCTGATTCCAATGATCTCTCTCTCTCTCATCTCTATTTCCATTTTCTTTCTTTATTAGGTGGGTGTTGTGAGGGAAGTCTGAACAAAAGATTTATTGCTTCGGACCCTCTGAATAAGCTTTTTCTGTCATAGGAAGACCATAATAATAGTTTCCAGTTCTGTTCAGCTTCCTCATCTTCTCCACTCAGTTCTCAACAGGGCCCAAAGCAGCAGCTCTGAACCTTAACCTCTCTGCTGACTCATCCCCCATCTCTTACTTTGGATTCCAACTCAGTGACGAGGTTCATCGCATGAACTCAGTGACCCCCAGCACATACGCACTGGGCCATTCCCTTCCCCCTTACTTTCCCTTTCAGGGGAAAAAGACCCCCTCTTCTTCTGCAAAGCCTATTGCTCTGTTGTGCCCTGGTGTGAATTTGCTGGTTACGCTGCAGCTGCCGTGGCTCCTTCCCTCAATGTAGCAAACATGTCCACAGCACTTGTATTCTTAAAAGTCTTGCCTCCACTCTGCCTCTGGAGCTCCTCTCCCGGCACCTTTGCCTGCTTCCGTTTGCAGCTTGACAGTGGTCTTAGCCCACTTGTCACAGCCCCACATCACCACCTATGGCCGTTTCTGGCTTCTGCTCCCGCCTCTCTGGGGCCAGCCTAATTTTCAGAACCCAGTGGAACTTCTCAGCCCTTTCCTATTCACCTCTAGGCAAGACAGGAGGAAGGTAGCCGAAGTGACCTCTTGTGGGGGAGAGCTACTATTCCGTTTTCTGATGTGTCTTCAGAGGGAGAAAGCCTAGAGTTTCAAGGACATTTTTCATCGACCAAAGTGCGTATTTTTACTTAGATATTTTAAAAAGCAATCACAAGCTCAGGAAGAAAATGTAACATTGATGCCAAATCAGATCACTAACACTTGGTATCAACAGGAATATATTTGAATTTAAAAAGGCTAGCTGCATCTGACAGCAATGTGTCTCAGCTACTTCAAGTCTGAGCAGGAGTGGGGGGTGGGGAAGGGAAGTCTTCAGCAAATGTTTATGAAGGCATGGGACAGGTGATAAGTAGGGTGACTGTCCATATCGTGTGACATGTAGGCAGTCCAGGAAGGCTTTGCATCAATAGTTATATTTAGGCTGAGTCTTGAAGGGCAGGTAATTTACTGTGAGAAAAAAAGTTCAACATTGAAGGCAGAGGGAATGCTGTGTGCAGGGTGGGGCGTTTGGGAAAATGCAGACATTTTCAGGACATGATGAACATAGTACGTCAAAGCATCTTGTGGTCTCTTATGATCAAGGGCTGTGCCCTATCACACCCCTGGCCCTGAAATATGGATAGCTGCAAGGCAAGCAAATGTCTTATAATCATTTTTGTTAAGCTTAGGGCTAGAGACTCACCCTGTATATGAGTAATCAGTTTCTCATATGCCTCCTTAAATCAAATGTGCAGGTTTAGATGAACAGAGAAAATGCATTCCCAAACAAGGCCACCTTTCCCCACAGTGTGAACATTAGCAGAGGTGGGGGCAAGGCGGGACAACTGGAAGCAAGTTCTCATTTCTCCCACGTTGCGTCTCTATCCTATTTGTCCGGAGATAGGTGCCATCTTATTGTTCGACAGTGGGGAGCACCAAATAGTTGCTCAGAAATATTAGTTAAGTAAATGGGTAATGGGACCAGCAACCTGCACTTTGTAAAGAACAGATGGTTACTATCTCCACTATTTCCAGAAAAACTTCTAAAAAGTGCCTGATTGTGGTAGAGGAGGACAGCTTACATGTTCTTGGGCACATAGCAGACAACACACTACCCAGTCCCCTTATGGGTAGATGGGCTGTGTGACCCCACCTACCCGTAAGACATGTGCTACCTCCTGGAGGCGGCATTTGGGTGGGTTGACCACCTCCAAGCTCTCAGCAATGACTCTGGGTTTCATTCATTGAAGTGGTAGCATGCTCGGATGGAGGACCTTGAATTCCTGAATCACTAGACAATAGGGCACCCGCCTCCACCCCCACACATATACTGAAAATGTATTAAACCTCTATTGTAGTAAGAGTTTGATTTATTGCAGCCCTACTATGACCAATAGATCAGTAAGTTCTATTTCCTCTCCATAAGACAGAGTGGGAGTATGGATCAGAACTCAACAGAAACATTGCTCATTACGTATTTGAGGGAGGCCATGAGAATACGCTTTGTAATAAGACAATTCCATTGTGTCACTTTCTCTTTAGAAAAATATACAGAAGAAACTTCTCAACCTGCAGTTCTAGAAAAGGTGGAGCATCTCCCAAGCATTTGGTAATAGTTATTAAGTATGTGAGTCTTGATCATTTTTGCCTTGCCTACTGGGAAGCTCAGAGACAAGTGGCTTCTGCATGGCTTCACGGAATGCATTTCACCAACTCCCTATGATCACTTTGCTACACAGTCTTCATTTTCCCTTTGGGTCCTGATTTATGTTTTCTCTGATTGTGTTTTATGCATTCATGTAAGACTTTCCTTTGTGAAGGGGATAAAGATGAAAAAATGTGAGGACCAAATTTTTAGAATGAGCTCAGGACAAATGATCCATGAGCCATTTGTCTCCTAACACTGAAGGCAGACAGTGTCAATCAGCTCTGGGTTTAACAGTCAGTGCGGCTGATTTCTAATTTACTTTTCCTCTAGGTTTCATGACTATTAATTTTTTCTTTGACAACAAGGTAGCTCAAATAAGCGAGTGATAATTACTGGTGCAGGATGAACAACGAGACAGTTTGAGGCAGTGGCTGTTACTTGTAGTTTAATGTAACTGTGCTGAAGGGTTCAGGTTCCCCAGATGACAGTGACTGGCACTTCCTTATTCTGAAGCCTCCAACACCACTTTGACTCACACATCTGATGGAAAACATTCCCTCCATAAAATTTCCCTAGTTGCTGGTAAATAGCTGATACAGAAGTATTAACATTTTAAAATCCCAGCTCACACTTGACCTTAATGTTACTGTTGCTTTCCGTTATCTGTGTAGATTCAATGGCTTGACTCAATGGCTTGATATATCTTGTGCACGTGCGTTGAAAGGCAATGCTATGCAATCTCTCCATTTATCTGTGGTTTTATCTATAAATGATCTACAACAGATGCTCATAGACACATGTGAAAAAAATTCTTTATTAATTTCTCACATTTCATTACAAAATGTATGTTGCAAACAACTTGAATAACCTACTTGTGTATTTTTTGTTGTTTTTTAAACCCTTGGCTTCAGGAACTCAGGGTCTCCCTATCTTTTCTCAAGTATGGGAAAACACTGATTACTGCAGTCAATAGGTTATCATTTTGCTATTTATTTTCTTCTTTCAAGCTCTGAAAAAAAATGTCCTCTGTATAAATTAAACAAAAAAAAAGTTGTAAATTCTATGACATTACAGTCAACAGAATTATAATAACGCATCCAAAATGTGCGGCCACAAAATATCAGGTATATGTTTGAAAAAAGAAAAAAATGACATTCTAGCCTTGTTAAAAGGATAATGGTCCCATATTTTTATTAACAGGTTAGCAAAACAAAATCCAATGGATTACAATATTTACATATTATTTGAAAAATAAAGTAGTGATAAAAGCATGTCACAATTATTTTCTTTTTTGTTTTTTTGTTTTCTTTCTTTCCTTTTTTTCTTTTTTTGTTTGTTTGTTTGTTTTTTGGTAACCATTACAAACACCCAATCCAGGTATGGAACTGTTTAAAACATTTGAAATAAGGCCAATTAAAACAAATATGGAGACAAAATGAATCTTTGTTTCACACTTTCCCCATTCTCTGGTTTCCACATGATGGCCCTCATCCCTAAAAAGAAAAAGATTTAAATTAAAATAAATGCCCTACAAATAAAAATTCTTAACAACAAGAAAATAAAAGAAGAACATGCTTTTCAAGTAAGCACTTATTCCACAAATGCAATTCTCTCTCCATGGATTTTATTTGAAGCTGTGTGGGACACTGTCTTCTCAGCAACTCCCGTTCCCTTTCTTCCCTCCCCCTCCCTCAACCCTTCCAAGTTAAAAAAAACAAAAACAAAAACAAAACAAAACGTGAAAACGAAAGGACTCACTCACACCCACACCCACACATGCACACGAGAACACACACACAGGCTTCTAAAACCTAGGCTTCAAGAAAAGTTCTTTTCTACGTTTTGGAACAAAACCCTCTGTTCACAATCAGAACATATTATAAATGTAGACTTGGATTTAGTCTAAGCTGCTCCCTCCTGAAAAAGCTAATATGGGGAAACAGAGCAGCTGGCAGCTAGATTTAAAAAAAAACAACAACAAAAAAAGTAGTTCTCCAGGCTCCTTGTAGGATATAAGTATTTCTTGTCCACTCTCACCAAAGGGATGATAGGATAGCCTTAATCCCTGCCCCCCATTAAATGAGAAACCCCCCTAAACACAATGCAAACAAAAACAGAACACAGATTTTAAATCACACACAAAATCCAGCCCATCCTAACGGAAATTATTTGTGTGAGACGGAGAATGTGTTCATTTGACAAGCAACAAAAGGGTGAAGAGGACTCCCTCGTCTGGCCCGCAAGCTGCATAGCTGTGCCGAAAAGTTTGGTTCTTTAGTTAAATAAAAATTAAAAAAAAAAAAGGAAGTTAACATCTTTGTTATTTCCGTGTTTAAAATAAAAACATTCCTATTCACAAAAAACTAAATCTCCCTTGCCCCCAAATGAAAACAACACACACACACACAAAAAAAAACAATTTCTATGAAAAACTGAATTGTGCTGTGTTTGTAACACTCAAATCGATAGAAAATAAACATGTGGCAAACAAAACTCCACAGTCACTTTAAAATTAGCTCATATGAATCTACCAAATTCTAAATTATAGTTGAACACTAATAAACAGCTTACCTGGAATAAAGGATGACAATTCACAAACAGTTATCTAATAATTAAAGTCTGTTTCTTTTTTTTGTTTTGTTTTTTACTAAAATAATTAAAAAAATCACAGTATTTTAAGAAATAAAACCCACGTGGGGATTTTAAGCACAATTTGTGTTCCTTTCTTTAAAACTCTTTTTTTTTTTCTCCATTCACCATCTTGCCCAGCAGTTCTCTCTACATTTAACCACAATGAAGACAGGTAGTACTGACAAATGCAGAGAATTCCCTTGGTTAAGTTTGAGGTACTAGGAAACAGGTGACTGTTTTATGCAAAGCAGTTTTTTTGTGTTTTTTGTTTGTTTGTTTGTTTTTTCCCAAAGCGGCTGCAGTTAGGTCTTGAAAAAGCTGAAGGTATTAAAACTAGAAAAACGCACTGAAAGTTGTACGTCAAAAAAGTTGTTCCCCTAAGAAGTCTTCGACTGTCACGGAGTTTCTGTTTCCACACTCTGTCCAAGACCACCACAGGGCACACGGGAGGTGCTTTCGTATTCTGTAACACGTGACACTTCCATGATGAAGATCCGGAAGAAAAGATGGAGTGATGGGAAAGGAGCCACATATTCCAACCATTTAAATAACTTTAATTTACATACTCACTCACACAGGTACCAGTGCTTTGAAAATAGATTGTTCAGTCCTAAAAAGCAGCTTTGTTCTGTCTTCTCTTTTCTGTCCCCGACTTCTCAGCCCAAGCTGGCCCTCCCACTTTTTTTTTTTCATCATGGTTCAAGTAAGGTGTGATTTAAGAAATTTCACCAAAACACTTATTCATTTTTGGCCTCTGCATTCTCCACGAGAGATTTGTCAGCAGCTACTACACAAATGGCTACTGTCTCATTCTTTAGGGAAAAGTCTATGCCGATTGCCTCGTCATCTTCCTTTTCCTCTATAGAGGGCATCTTAATACTATCCTCCACACTGTCCTTCAAGTGGATTTCTTCTCTGCTCCTCTGCTTGGTGTCATTCAACGCCCTGGAAAAATACGAATGGTGGAAACCGATGAATATATAGTTTTCCTAATTAAAAAAAAAAGAGAGTCATGTCCTTATTTCCCTGATCCTAAAAAGGCCTTGGGGTTTTCCCTGGAACAAATACCACAAATGAATGACTAAATAGTGAGTGATTTAGCCTTGCTACATGGTATGCTGAGCTCATGAGTTTCTGGTAATCCTATCAAAGAGTTGAAGCTACCAAAATATCCACCATTATGCTATGTTTTGATTACATCATGCTTTGTTTCCAGATTAGCATAACTGTTTTTTGTTCCCTCCTCTCCAGGGAGCAGGGTCAGTGGTAATAGCAAGAACCATCTGAGGGCCAAACTCATCAGTGGAACCTGAAAGCTAGGAGATTGGCTACATTTATTAAGACTAAATAAAAGAGCAACTCAGGTATTACAGATCAAATAAGACAGGTCCAGAGACAAATCACAAAAACAAACAAACAAGCAAAAACCTGAAGAGGGGACCTGTGCCTTGGGAAGCTGAGTTATAGTCTCTGAAGTTCAGATGCTTCAGGTTCCGGGGCATTTGCTGTCAAAATGGCACACTAAGAGTATCGTGTGGGGGAACGATTTATATTCAAGGATCTTATGAGTGTCTCACAGGTGTGCTCCCACCTACCTGGGAGGCAGGCAGAAGCTGGCTCTGTCCCCGAGACAGAGCACTGAAGGCACCAAGAGGTGCGTGGGAATGTTCAAGGCCACTCAGGGCGTGAGTCATCAGAGGCAGGAGCAGAAGCCAGGTCTTCCGACCCCGGTCCACGCTCTATCAGAGAATGTCACGCTAATGAAAGCTGAAGGGACCCTGGCTGGAAAAAGCGCAAAACTGCTACGCGAGGGCTTGAGATCTGGGATTTGTCATTTGTAAAGATGATATCTCATTTGACTCATGTCTGGGTGACCATTGTAAAAACCAACAGAAAAGGAGAAACCTCGTTCCTGACAACTGCCTTTCCTCCCATACCCGGAAATGTGACACAGAGGGGTCTGGGTTTCTATCGTCAGGGGAACAAAAAAAACAAAAACAAAAACAAAAACCTGGTCTTCCCGCCACCATCTCGCACTTTGGGCAAAGGCATTCTCGGGATGGCTCAACTTACATGCCATGCCTCAGCACGTGCCTTTCCCACTCGGAGCCCTGGGAAAACGCCCGTCCACAGAATTCACACGGAAAGCGCTTCTCAGGGTTCATAGCAGCCCCATGGTCAGCAAATCTCATCAGCTCTGTAAGGAGAAAGCAGAAATGTTACCTGTGTGCTGTGGGAGTAGGGAAGCGATAAGTCAATGTTCATCCGAAACCTGCTCTCCTTCTGTCACTTGAAAAAAGCCATTCAGGGAAGCAATTTCCTGGTCCCTTATCCTCTCTCTTAACTGGCTTTTCACCTAAGGTATTTCTCAAATGGCTTGCAAGGACTGTTCCTGGTTCCCTGGCCCCAAGCATCCCCATTCCTCCTCGCCTCCCCAGTGGCTTCTAGCACAAGTAATCTGGGTCTTTCTGGCCTGAAGAACCCCTTCTGCCCATGCTGACAGTGTCTCGGCATTTTTTTTCCTATGACATCTCTCCCTTCTGTGAGGTTCTGTCAGTAGCTCGCAGCTTAGCACCTATTCATGTTCCGTTGACATAGGTTTATCTTTGCTCACTAAAAAGAACACCAACTGGGTCATGCATAGTAGACGTCAGGGTTTCGACTCTTTCCGAGTGAGAATGCCTTCTTGACTCACGACTTGTGGTCATCTGTCACGGATGTCATAATCAACAGCTCCCAGGGTGGCTACGAGCACTGAATGAGAGCTACAAGTGAAGGCCCTAGCATGCATGTGCGTCCTGGGCAGCAGGGAGGCCAGTGTATGAAAGCAGGTCCTCAGCTAACGTGGGCTCCCAGCCAGCTGCCAGGCATCTAACTCCTCAGCTGGGTGGAACCGACGAAAAGTGGGGATGCACACACAATTCCGGACAGGTCTGTTGTAAAGCATCAAATATTCTTGTTTGTCTTCTCCGCGGCAGTGGGCACACGTTAGAAGCCTGATGAGTGTGGACTGGCTGGCTAATTGTGGACAGGCCACTCCTCCTGGCAAACTCAAAGTCGAGAGTGTACACGGCCTTCGGGGGATCCGGAGGCCCAAGCCCATATGTCTTTCATTACATCACAGAGGGCCAAATCTTCCTGCGGGGTATAAACCATGGCACCTACACACTTCTGCAGCCACGCTGCCAAGTGAGGGCAGGGCACAGGGAAAGGCTGATCATCTCCATTTAGCTGATCTCTGCCTGTCCATACAAGATGTGACAGGAAGACGTCTCCTGGATGAAATCCTCCATCTCATAAAATCCTCAGGATGACGTTCACGGGATAGGTACCTCTGGGCTGCCGTAATCTTCAGCACAAAAAGCTATGTGAATGGGGCCCGTTTTAACAAAAGATGAAACATTTTCTCACAAATTAAGATCACCACACAAGCCATTAAAAATAATTGCACAGACTATCTCCCCTGATTCTTTTCATTGGAAATGAGACAGCACCATCTGCTCTGCGCATTAATTCCTTAGCAGGGATTATCTTGGGCAAGAAATCAACAGAATGCCTTCCTGACTCCTCCCCCCCTGCATAATGAGAGGGGGAGGGGAGGATTCTGCTTGGGTTCATTCTGAGTTGTTCATGCCTGGTTTCTTCTCTTTCAAATTCCCTCTGAGCTTTTCAGGCAGGACCTGCAGGATGGCCAGTTGGTCCTCTCTCCAGCTCTCTCTCATGGTGGGCAAGGGTGCTGGAAATGGGGTAACCACAAGGATGTGAGCCCCCGCAAACTGAGTGTGCCTGATGAAAGTCCCATGTTGCCAATGAGGGCCATGCTCCTGGCACACTCGCTCCTTTACCCTTAGGAAACATGAAACCAGTCATCTGTTCCTTCCAATGGGGCACGCTGTTTCATCCTCAAAGGCAGAGGCCCATCATTACCTGTCACACATCAAATAGCTCTCCCTCAGCCTTGAGAGCCGCGCTAGAGCCACCTCCACTCTCTACTCCTAGAAGAGAGACCGTCTGGCAAAAACACCCCGAGGCTACTGAGTGTCGGTTCTCCTTCTTGGCAAGAGTATCAGCTAGATGCTGGAAAACTGATTCAAATGCGAAGAGACAAAGGAGGCTGTTCTTTAAAGAACTGGTGAGGGGAAATGGAAGGTTTAGGTTATGATTCCCATTAACATGACCAGAAGTACTCGTGTAAATCTCTCACCTTCTAAGAGAGGAATACATGCTTCTCTGCCCCAAGACTTTTCTCCCCTCTAGTGGTTAAGGCTCGTGAAATGTGATGCTACTTTCCAGTGAGAAGCGATCAAGACACTATGACGCTCTTCCCAGTCAAACCGAGCTGGTCTGATGCCACAGGGACCATGCTTAGGGGGCGGCCACGCCGGGGCAAGCAGGGGAATTTGCCTGGTTCCCCACACATCTAACTGCCATCTTTTTTTCTTCTAATTGTCTAGGCTTTTAGTTTGGAGGAGTCATGAGGGTTTTTGCCTCTGCAAGGCTTATAACGTCTAAAATCATGGGTGTTTGGCTTTAGAGATTCGAAAGTCACAGGCGCCAATGAAGAATAATTTATTTCCTGAAGCAGAACAGCAGGGCACACACAGCATCACGAAGCAGTCAGAGCTTCTCTACCCTCTGCCTCTGGTAACAGTACACAGACGTTAAAGAATTCATCACCAGGAACATATTTGTGAAATGTTAAAAAAGAAGAAAAAATAGATGCGTCTCAGATCACAGCCATTTGTCCTGTCACAATGGATGACTACGGCTCCTCAAAGTTGTAACTTCATAAGGATGATCACCCTAGAAGGTGAGGATATTTCACTTGTCCATTTATTTTCCAGACTGACCTCTGGCACATGGGCACACCTTGGCTGGTCATCCCTGTGTTGTCTTAGGCGGGGATTCAGGGGCCAAAGGAGAGGCCACTTTGCCAACCTGTGGTCTCCCGCTATGGTGTCACAGTGGGGGTGAAGGTGGAAGTGGGGGCAGGTCAGGAAAATAAACAGGGAGAACCTCAGAGGGAAATGGCCACCAAATAGGCTTTCTTCGGCTTGCAGAACTGACCAAGCAGGAAAAACAAAAATATTCTACAAAAGTACACCTTAGAGTGAGGCCCTAAGGGCCACTCAATCGACAGATTTCAGGGTCAGGTTTCCTTCAATGAACATTCCACTGTTCAAAAGGATTGGGGAAATGGTATGTAGTATAACAGGAATCTTGCCTTTGGAGCCTAAAGACTAAATTCAACCTCCAGTTTCACCCCCCACCACCATAAATTTTGAACGAGCTCTTAAAATTTTCTGGGCCTTACTTCCCCATTTGTCAAATGACAATACTACCACCTTGATTGCAGGGTTATCATTTATTAGGTGGTTACTATGTTTCAGGAACGAGGTCATTAATGCCTTGTGTGTTTTTTCACTTAGATTTTACACAATCCTAGGAGGTAGGGGATATCGTTGTTATTATTATTGTTGATGAATGAGCAAGGAGTTAAAATAGTTTATCAATTTAGCTAGTAAGCAGCAGAACTGGGAGCCTAATCCAGGCAGGCCAACTGCAAAACCCTCTATATTACATCTGATTAAAGGAAAAAGGTGATCTAGCTGGGCCTGGCACACCGATGATGCTCAACAATGTCAACTAATACCATTCTTCTCATCACCAGGATGACATCTAGAGTATGTGTTTCTCGTGTTGACGTTATCTGTGTGCTTCTGATAAATCTGCAATAACTAAAGTAACACAGACCAACCTACGTGCCTAAATGCACTGTCTTGGGATTGTCGCAATATGCTATGTTGAACAATACAGAAAGTCAACTCTAGATCACATAAAGGTATGTCTCTAACTAAACATATTCTTGAAAGACTTCATTTTGAAAATAAAGACAGACTAAGAGGAAGTTGGAAAAATAGTACAAACGTTCCACAAGACTTCCCTTGTAGCCCTGTGAATACACAGCTAAACGAAAGGTGCTGGTCTTTGGCTTCCTCTTTACAAAGCAAAAAACAGCAACAAGAAGGCTAAGGGCCAGGATGAGGACATAGCCTCTGACAGCTGCAGCTGTGGATGCCCCAGAAGCAACAATTTTAAATAAGCATTCAATTGGAAGCTCCCTTACACTCCTCCATAGCTTTACAGCGTCATCCGTCTTGCTGTCTGCTGCTGCTTATTCTAAAGATTCCCTGGATACCAGTTCTCCTTATTAAAAACAAATCACGGCTAGATGTTTTTAATAAACAAATAGCTATAGTTAGAGAGAAAAATGCCTGTTCTCTGTGGAGTTTCTATAGTTGGTAATGGTGACAAAGACATGGCCCCTGACATGAGAGTTAAGTCAGTCTGTTCTGCTACTTCACTAAGAAGAATCGTTCTTTCAGTTATTTCCCAACAACCCCTGCCTCCCTTCTGCCTCCCCGTGGATGTGCGGGCTGCCACCTGGGACTCGGGGGCAGGGATGAGACTCACCTCGGTCCTCAGCCTTGCTGTTCATGTCTTCTTCCTTGTCCTCGTCGTCGCTGCTGGAACTCTCCAGCTTCTCCTTCATCTGTTCCAGCTGATCCAAGTTGACCCGTCCAACTAGCTCAAAGTTACGGCTCACCTGAAAGAGGCCCAAACACAGAAGATGGACGAGTGAATACAGACAGAATGGGGCTCGCCTCGGGGGAGAGCTTGCCAATGTGACTATCCTGTGACTGTGTTTTTGGAATCAGGACCAAACACCATGAGTGCCTAAGAGGTCCTTTTCTTCACTTGGATTCTTTCAGAGGTAGATGCATCCTTTGCATCCACATTCCACTGTTTTCGCTGGACCTTCCTTACCAAACTTAGAAACGTGAGCTACAATCAGCAAGAAATCAGGAGTATCATGAATCCTGGGGAATAGTAGGTGCTCAATAAGCAGTTTTTGAGTTCAATTCATAGGGGTACCTTTGGTAAACTAACTACTCAAGTTCCACATACTTCTGGAAGTGAAGTGGCTTTGTAAGTATCCTAAAACCTAGCAGTGAAAGAGTCATAGCCTTTTCTACCATAATCCTATCAACTTGGAGGGCAGTGGGCTGTCCCAGCATAGACCAGATGACAACTACTCGATTCTTAACTCCAGTTTCAATGAAAGACAATGTTGTTATTGTTACTACTGTTTTTGATGTTGACCACAGTCTATTTATCAAGGCTGGGATTAAATGAGAAAAATCTAGATGAGTAACCCTTAAAATAAATCCTCTGAAAGTGTTAACTAGGGCTGATTTTTGTTTACATAAAATGTGGTTAGAATAATCGGAGAATCCAAATTTTCTTCAAAATATTATCCAAGGGAAATAAAAATCCACATTAAGAAAACTCTGTAACAATGTTCTGTTTGGGCTCTCATATCAGTGGTAGCACAAAGTTTACATTCTTCATGAATGTATTTTCAGAACCTCTCCAGTTGCATTCATACAATTACAGTAGACACTCCATTAACTGGAACTGCTGGAGAGTCTACTTACATTGATCCGGCATCTACCAATCCCCATGCTTGCCGGCTAACTGAGAGACTACTGTATCAGGAATGACAAGTTAGTGCAGGACTCAAGTGAATAAAATGACTTAAGCCAGTAAACAGTGATGGCTACTCTGTGGAAGGTGCCATGCTTCCCTGTTGGGGGCCAGGGAAGGGACCCACAAAGATGAATGAGACCCGGTTGTGGCCTCCAGAGGTTCACAGTATAGTTGAGGAGGGAAGACAGACATCATTTATTAAATTCCAAGATA
The DNA here is from genome assembly GCA_004027555.1 of Craseonycteris thonglongyai. Taxonomy (NCBI): domain Eukaryota; kingdom Metazoa; phylum Chordata; class Mammalia; order Chiroptera; family Craseonycteridae; genus Craseonycteris; species Craseonycteris thonglongyai. The sequence goes on along the minus strand of PVKE010010514.1, from coordinate 18,708 downwards.
GATCTCTGTAGCTGCTATGAGAGAGAGAGAGAGAGAGAGAGAGAGAGAGAGAGAGAGAGAGAGAGAGAGAGAGAGAGAGAGATGAGGATACAAAAGAGGAAAAGGAGAAGTTTATAAGACAATTCTAGAATATTCTCTGAGACAAAGATTTACTGAGTACCACAGACACCCTATGCCTGGCAAATGGGGTCATCATCATCAACTGTGACAAATGTAAGAGGGATACTCAGAGCATAGGGCAAACAGACAAGTCCCATGAAAGGCTAAATATTGTCCCAATATCATGTAAGAGGTAGGTATTAATAGCAATTTAAAAGGAGGAAGAACGCTCAGGATAAAAGCTCTTTTAAAACTAAAGACACAATACATTGATCTACCTATAATAATGAAGTCCATGAAATCAGTTACTTTGATAGCAACTCAACACAAGCATGGAAAAGATGTCTAAGTCAAGTTCAACATTAAACACTCAGGGAAGGCAAGTTCTTGTTTTGCTCATGATTAAAAAATGTTTTCAAAATTGGCCACCTTCTCCCATGGCACCTGTAGGTGGTGTGTAAGGAGGGTGGGCTGTTGTCAGAAAACAAAAATAATGAAACTAAGAAAGATCAAAAAAGAATCCCCATTCTGGGTGGTGAGCACATAATGCAATACATAGGTGATGTTATGTAGATTTGTACATCCGGAAACTATCTAATTGTTACCAATCAATGTCACCCCAATAAATTTAACAATAAAATAATAATAAAAAAGAATCCTCAAACACATTGTTTAATCCAGTAGTTTGCATGCATGCATCCATCCATCTATCTGTTCACTCAATAAGGACTCCCTGAGGGTCTGCTATGTGCCAGGCTCTGTACTAGGTATTAGAGACCTTACTTCTCAAGGAACTCATGGTGACAGAGATCTACCACCAACCAAATGTTATTTTTCCCCCTCCTTCTTTCTTTTCTCTTCACTAGAAAACTGTTTAACATTTTGGATTCTACCCACTTTTAAAAGAGCATAAGACATTGTTACAGTATGATGCTTGCCCAAGGCTGACCCAGGACTTAGTATAAGATTTCTAAAATCTTTGCCATGCATTTAAAAGATTTTAAAGTAAAAACTAAAAAAATTTTGCTATGTAATTAGAAGGTTTTCAAATAAAAACTCAGTAGAGTGTTGGGTTCTCAATCTACTTTAAATTCTGAAATCAGCAATCGACCATTAATCTTCGTAATAAAACATTTGTCATAAATGCTATTAATATTACCTTGTTTCCCCAAAGGCCCACAACAGAGAGACAAAAAGGCTAAGAATTTAAGACTTAGAATCCAGATCCTTGTAGACTTTTGAAGGCAAAACAAGCGACCCATGGTTCTGAAGGGTGAACTTTTCAAATAAATATATAATCACTCAGATTCTAAAACGATATACAGATCCTTATATCCTGTGGAAGTTATTTGGGAACGCCCCGCACCCGAAGTCCCCTGTGAAGGCCACTACCCCATAGTCATGGTGAAGTCTGCTGTCCAATAAGAATATGAGACGAAGTGCCATTGATCAGCCAATGCTTTTCTTTAAAGTGACCCTTCACCCTTAAATTGAAACCGCTGCAAACCCTTCCAAGCTCTTGTTTAATGTTCAAGCTTCACAACTACATTCGTCTTTCTCTTTGTTGGTTTTTAACCATTCAGAGAAATGGTTTAGACCTGTCCCTAGCATATGAAAAAATTTCCATACTTGAGGCTTATTTGAGAGAAGCATTACATGACTTACAAATATTACCAAGTTGTATTTTTTCTTTTTAACAATGCAATGTAATATTTATTACTGTTGTGTTTTCACACTTAGTTACGCTTTTTAGGAATAGTATGTACCTAGGAAAATATATGCTTTAAAGGTAACAGTCTTTGTATGCCCCCCCCCCCCAAGTTGTATTTTCATATTGCTTTGGTTGGCAAACTCAGTCTTATAGGAAAGACTGATATAAACTTGCTTGTTAATGAAAAAATGCAATTGGATGCCCTCTGTCTTCAGATTACTTGGCAGATATTAAGTGGGGGTTGGGGGATGCGATGAAGTAAAATCCACTTAACGTGCAGAGTGCCCCCTCCTACTTACTTAACATGTGTACCTTCAAAAAGGGACACCCAATCAAGATGTTCCCTTCACCTAATAATGCATGTCCATGTTAAAAAGAAAGGCCAAAGTGAACTTTTCGTTTCTAGAAAAAGTGACACCAGAGAACTTCCTCTTATATCAGAAATGCCTATTTCAGTGACACTGTGATAGCTCAGCTGGTCGAGGGCTTGCCTTGCAATTGTGAGGTCCTGGGACTGAGTCGCGGGCCCAGCTTCCAGCATGTGCAAACCATATGCTGAACTTGAGTGCAACCGGTAACAGCTGGGATGGCAGCAAAGATTCTTGCCTCCCATGCAGAAGGTCCCCAGTTCAGTTCCTACCCTGTGGGGCCCCACATCCACCTGTGTGGAATAAAACCATGTCACATCTAATGATGCTCAACTATGGAGACTGCTCTGGGCCCTCCCCACTTCTCTCTCTCTCTCTAAACAATAAAATAAATCTTAAAAAAAAAGGTGCCTATTTCAGTCACAAACAGAATGTGTAATGTGATGAAGATTTTAAAGGACTTACACCGGCTGGCAAACTTTTCCTGTAAAGGGCCAGGTAAGCAAATCTTTTAGGCTTTCTGGACTATACAGTCTCTGTCACAACTACTGGACTGCTGCTTTAGCCCAATAGCAGCTATAAAAAATACGAAAATGGATGAGGTTAGCTGTGTTCCAACGAGACTGTATTTATGAACATTGAAATTTCAATTTTATATCATTTCATGTCACCAAATATTGCTCTTTTGACCTTTTTTAAACCATTTATAAATGTCAAAGCCATTCGCAACTGGCAGACCATATAAAATCAGGTGGTGGGCCAATTTGGTCCATGGGTCAGAGTTTGCCAACACAACTTACAATATCGATTGGTTTGCCCAGCAGGTTTTCTTTGCCCATCTTTCAAAGTCAGAATGGGAATGTGGGAAAGAAATCAGCCAAGCACTGTCTCTATAATTTCTTACAGGAAGGTGAACAAAGGTGCAAGTAAAAATCTTGAATTTTTAGATAAGAGCATTTCACTTAAAATTCTAATAAAATCATCTAGAAAGGATAGCCAAGTTTATTAACATTCAATGAAAGAGTTTTGTCTCCCTATTTGCTCTATTCTATTCTGCCCTCCAATTTTTTAAAAAATTTATTTTATTTTATTGTTTGAGAGAAGGTGAGAAAGAGAAGGGGGAGGGCCCAGAGCAGTCTCCATAGTTGTACATCATTAGATGTGACATGGTTTCACTCCACACAGGTGGATGTGGGGCCGCACAGGGTGGGAACCGAACCGGGGTCTCCTGCATGGGAGGCGAGAGCTTTCACTGCTAAGCCACCCTGGTGGTTACCAGTGGCACCGCAGTTCAGCATATGGGTTTACATGGGCCGGGGTCAGGACTCAAACCCTGGACCTCATGATTGTGAGGCAAACACTCAACCGCTGAGCATCTCTGATTTTACAGACACTTTTTAAATTGAGTGTTTGACATGCTGGGTTGCGACTCTTTATTTAAGCTTGTCTTGACTATGTGCTTATAAACTTCCAGGGTAGCGACTATTTCTTATTTCGCTTTATATGCTCAGTGCAGCGTATAAGTTCAGTTAAGTAGTTAATACATAAGTGTTATTTGAATTTACCAGTAACACAAAAACCCATAGGAGATCAAAAAGTATAAAGGAATTCATGATATTTCTATAAGATGTGTGTCTCATGATACAAATTTACTTGCTAATGAGAGAATAAAATTGGACATTTTCTAAAAAACTTTGTTTCAATTCTTACCAAATATCTACTTATGCTAAAAATTAATCCAGCAGTTTTTCTATTTATCACTTAATCTTCATGACCATTCTGTAAAGTATGTGTTATCTTCCATATTTGTAGATGGAGAAAACAGAACAGAAAACAAGAAAGTAATAAAAGCCAGGCTTATAACTCCCATATTCAGATGACAGAACCCCAGTTTCCCCATTAGAACGCAAATCATTTGTAGAAATGCAAATTATGTATAAAATAAGTAAACATTATTCATGGTATACTGGCTGAACACAAGAATAAGAAAGAAAACTAAATTGTGCCAATAAGGATCTGTTGCAAAATTTGATGGGATAGAGGAGTGGAGTCTTTTAAGAATTTTTCTTCAGCAGAAAATTTTTTCTAAGAACAGTAAGAATAAAAGATGGTCAAGTATCCAGGTGGGTATGAAGCAGAGAAGTCAAGGAATAGATCTACTTTCTTTTGCAATCACTGAATCAGAAAATACGTTTCTGCCACATTTAACTTAGCAAAACAGACCAAATGAACTCACTCTGAGAATCTCAGCATAACTCCAGCCACCAGTACTCAAGAAAGCCAAGTGAAAGGCATCATTAGAAAGTCAAAGAACTTGGTCATTGGCCAACTGAGTTGTCAAATCTCCTAGACTGGAAACCCAAAGTCAAAGATGCTGCTGCTGCTGTCACATCTTACTTTTTAGAACAAACAGGGTACTTAAAATTTCCTACTTGAAAAGTGATTTCATTATTGATGTATTTAACAAACAACTACCGGAGCCTGTAGGCAGGGCACTAATTCAATTTTGGAAGAAAAGAAAGGCAAATAACGTAGTTTCCATTTTAAGAACATGCCCCCATGGCAAGATAGGGACTTGTTAAGAGTTCAGTGCAAGTTGAGGCAGCACAAAGAAGGAAAGTCCTATGGAAGCTTGGAAAGCAGGAACAATTAATTTTGACTAGACAGTCGAGTGGATGGTCTCCAAGGTTATAGGCACAGACCATCTCCAAATGTCTACTTGAGAAATAGCATCTAAGGTTGGGTCTCTCTGTAAAATGGTCACCCTTCTTGCTCATCAACTTCTGATTTCTCTTGTCTTCCACAACACATGAAGAAACGGTCCTATGGTGGATAAATCATGAGGCCAGACTAACATGAGGGAAAGCAGAGCTGACTCAGCTTGCAGAAATGCTTGGACTTGATAAAGCTAAAGCTGCTAGTACTTAATTCAGACATTAAATGCAATCCAAGGAAATGTGGCCACCGGTATGTTCATGATCTGGTGTGGGAAAGGTTCTTCTTTTGTTTTATTTCTTCTCATTTTCTTTGCTGGAAACAGATGTCCCATGTGACTTCTTTGCCACTGTGGATTTCACTAGTCCAGAAAGCTGAACAACTTTATTGGAATTACTACAATGTTGGTGATGCTCTCTAAGCTTACTGTTCTGCTGCCTTCTCCAAACTGGCAAAAAGAAACAGAAATGAGTTCCTCAGAGTCAGCCGCCTGAGGCTCCATTTGTATAAAAAATTAAAAACATTTCCAAGTAAATTAAATTAGTGAATGTGTACTGCCTGAATAGACTATCCTTCTAAATTTAATATACTGAACATGACAATTTTACGAGCAAACTAAGTTAGAGATAATATATTTTTATGTTCCTTAAACTAGCAAAGAGACTTCAGAACCATAAAGAACACTAACAAGGTATTGCATATACTTAAACTTTCTTCAAAAAAAATGTGGTTTTTTGGAGTGTGAGTGCAAAGTTTAGTTTCTTCCACAATTTCAAGCTTCCTAGAAATGTTAAGTCAACTTTTACCAGCATTGCTAATAAATGGCACTACTGATAAATGATTTTAGTGTGTGTGTGTGTGTGTGAAAGAGAGAGAGAGAGAGAGAAATGGAAGGAGGAGGGAGAAGGGAGAAGGGAAGGATTAAAATCATGGAATAGTCTGCCTTTTAGAAAACCTAGTGAGATCAAAACAAGACAGGAAGTTGAAAAGCAAAAAAATAAAAATCTACAGAGCCTGCACTGTTTACTTTCGTTTCCAAGAAAAAACAAGTGTTTCCTTGTCCACCAGCATAAAGATAAAGGTCTAGGAAGAAAAGATTCAGCGTGTCACCTCAAAAAATGAGAGGTGCTGATTGTCATCCCTTTTCTACTTGACCTTGGTTTCTGAGGATAAAGGTGGCAGTGTAAATCTAGTCACTTGAGCTTTTGGTTCTTAAAAGGAATGCTATAGTTGACTTCAAGGACCCAGATTGCTGTTACCAGTGTTCTGTTCAGTCCATGAACGATACAGTCTGACATCTTTAGAGACATTTCTGAGGTTTACACACTTTGCAGGCAGAATTGAGTTCAGTTTTGAATGTCCAGTTCTGTTTAATAAATCCTGATAGAAACTACATCCTAGTGTTTTTTAGTTTCTCCTATAGCTTCTTTCCACCACACACAATCACCTAAAGCTATTTGTGGAAGAATGTAGTGAGTAATGCACTCAACATAGTTTTACTGGAGAGAAAAGTAAAAGTAAACCTTAGCTTAGAACCTTGCTACGGTCTATCGCACATTCTACTTTTGGCAGTTTACACATTAAACTAGATCTGGAGTATCTCGTAGATCTATCTGCTCCCAGGGCCAATTTTATAAAAAAAAGACTGCAGAAAATTAATGTTTATTGAGGACCTACTGTGTGACAGGTCCTGGGAAATGTGCATCTTTTAGGTATTGAGGTATACTTACTATAAAATTTGTCTATTTTAAATGAACAATCCAATGAATTTTAGTAAGTTTATGCATTTATGCAACCCTCAACACAGTCTCGTGTAAGAGCCCTATTACTCTAAGAAGCTCCCGACATTCTCTGCAATCAACCCTTCCTCCCAATCCCCAGCCCCAACCAACCCCTTATCTTCTGTCTGCATAGCTTTGCCTTTTCTAGAAATTTCACATAAATGGAATGATAGGACACGTAGGCTTTTGTGTCTGGCTTCGGTCTACTGAACATAATGTTCTATAGATTTATCCATGTTGTTACATCTATCAGTAGCTCATTTCTTTTTATTGCAAAGCAGTACTTATTCCACTGTATAGGTATACATAGCACATTTAGTTTATCCATCAACTTTACATGGGAGTAGACTTCTGCTGGATCATGTGGTAAGTGTATGTTTAACTTTTAAACAAATTGCCAAAATGATCCAAGTGGACATGACATTTTATATTCCAACCAGCACTGTATGAAATTTCCAATTTCTTTGCCAACATTTTGACACTATTAGTCTTTTTAATGTTAGCCATTTTACTGGTTAGGTAGTGATAATTTACTGTTGTTTTAATTTGCATTTCCTTAATGAGTCTCATTGAGAATCTTTTCATGTGATCATTTGCCATTTATATATCCTCATGAGTAAAAGTGTCTATTCAAATCTTCTTCTCATTTTTAAAAAAAGATTTATTTTACTGTTTTTGAGAGGAGAAGGAGAGAGAGAGAGAGAGAGAAAGAGAGAGAGACAGAAGGTGGGAGGGTTCAGATTCTCCACCATTGTACATCATTAGTTGTGACATGGTTTCATTCCACACAGGTGGGGCTGCACAGGACAGGAACTGAACATGGGGCCTCCCATATGGGAGGCAAGAACCTTTGCTGAGGAGCTAGCCTAGGGTTATCAGTTGCACCGCAATTCAGCATATGGGGTTTGCACAAGCCAGGGCTGGGAATTGAACCCCAGACCTCACAATTGTGAGGCAAGCACTCAACTACTAAGCTATCCCAGCATCCTCCCAAATCTTTTCCTCATTTTAAGTTGATTATCCTCTTATTGTTGAGTTGTAAAAATAAAAGTTCTTTATATATTTTATCTGAAGTCCTTTATTAAGTAAATACTCTGCAAATATTTGCTTCCAATATGTTGCTCATCTTTTCATTTTTAACGGTGTCTTCTGAAGAGCAGAAATTTAATTTGGATGACATCTAATTTATTAATTTTTTTCTCTTAATGTCCATAGCTTTTGTATTGGATTTAAGAAATTATTCCCTAACTCAAGAGACATTTTCTACTATTTTTCCAGAAGTTTTTGCTTTTATTTAGCTCATTCATTGAGGTTTCTGATCCATTTTGATCTAACTTTTGTGTTGGGAGTGATATAAAGGTCAATAATCATTATTTTGCATATGGAAGGCCAATCCTTCCAGCACTATTTATTGAAAAACTGTCCTTTCCTTCCTTTTGCCTTATCACCTATATGCAAATCAACTGATTGCATATCTGAGGGTTTATTTCTGGACTTTTTCTTCTTCACCAATGATCCAGGTACCGGTATCTATCCTTATGCCAATACCATGGTGATTACAGTACCTTTATAGTAAGTTCTGAAATAAGGACAAGTAGATTCTCAATTTTGTTCTTTTCAACCCTGTTTAGGTTATCCTAGGTCCTTTGCATTTCCACATACATTTTGGTATCAGTTTGTCAATTTCTACCAAAGAAAAAAGCCTGCTGAGAATTTGATAAAGATTACATTGCATCTGTTCATCAATTTGGAAAGAATTACCAATATTGAGTCTTCTAATCCATGAATTGGTATAGTTTGCATTAACTTAGTTGTTATATTTCTCACAACAGTATTTTGTCATTTTTAGCTGGGGGACAAACCAGGGGCCTCCCACATGGGAGGCTCGCTCTGGTGAGAACTGAACTAGGGGCCACACCTCAGTTCAGCATATGGGTTTACACAGGCCAGGGCCAGGATTCAATCCTTAGACCCTAGGGCCGCAAAGCGAGCACGCAACCCCCTGAGCAATCCTGGCTTCCTGTTCTTAGATTTTTCTGTCTGGCTTATTTCGCTTAGAAGGCTTACACTGACGCTTCACCCGCAAAGACATACAAATGGCCAACAGACATATGAAAAAAATGATAACCTCATTAGCTATTACGGAAATGCAAATCAAAACCACAATGAGATACCACCTCACACCTGTTAGAATGACTATTATTAATAAGAAAAAGAATACCAAATGCTGGAGAGGCTGTGGAGAAAAAGGAACCCCTGTACACTGCTGGTAGATATTTTATTCTTTTTGGTGTATTGTAAATGAAATCGATTTTTTAAAATTTCATTTTTGGGTTTTCCATGACCAGTACATAGAAATATAATTGACTTTTTTATATGTTGATCTTTTATATCCTACAACTTTGTTAAACTCATTAATATTCTGGTAGCTTTTTCAGTAGATTACTTAGGATTTTCTACTTATAGAGATCACATTGTCTGTGAACAAAACTGTTTATTTCTTCCTTTCTAGTTCTTATGCCTTTAATTTTTTGTTCTTGCCTTATGGTCCTTGATTTTGTATTTGAATTCCTAGCCGACTTCCCTTAAGTACATTGCAATTGACACTCCTACACTCTCGCCATGAATGCTGAAATCAGATTTTTGTATACCCTTTACCCTGACAAATGACCATTTTTAACGAGCGCATAATGTCACTCACTGCCTATCAGTCAAAAATTCAGTTTCAGCAGCACTGCCATCTTTCTTTATAAAACAGTGTGTGGATAATTACTTCAAAATTTTGAACTGCATTTTTGTACTCATCACTTAGAAAACAAGGAATAGAAAATGAGAAAAACATAGTGCTGCCATCAGTAATAAGCACAAGTCTCATAAACTTAATTGAGACAAAGATGAAAATCATTTAGCATGCAGAAAGTGGTAATCCGATAGCCTCAATTAGTGCTCACTGGACTTAATAAGCTGGTCAACCACGAGAAAGAATAAAATTAAAGAACATAATTTAGCATAATAAAAATATAACATCAAAGACATGTCTAAATGCAAAGTATAATTAGCAATTTTATAATGTATTTTAAGTCTTCAACGTAACTTCCTTTGTGACAGGTGTAACTGTTGTCATACTTGAGCACAAATCAACTCACAAACTGAAGAACACAGCAGGTCTCAAAATGTGGGAAACATGAGGACTTCACTTAACCTGACAGAACTTCTGAGAATGGTTTAATTACTTCCATTTAGAAATCAAAAAACAGGCAAAGAAATTTAAGTAAACTGCTAATGTGCACTGTAAATGGTAGAGACAAGATTCAAACCCAGGCCTGTTTGGCTCCAAAAAGCTCTATAACAGCCTACTGTAGCCCTGATGCACACCCGGAAGCCCCAACCTTCCACACCTGCACATCTGCACAGCTTCTCACCTTCTCTGGATTTCCCCGGTGACTCACAAGCCACTGGGCAACAAAGGGGAAAGAATTTATCTTCCTGGTTTGCTTTGTTCCAAATTTTGAAACTGAAGGCTTGAACACGACAATAAAAAAGATCTGAGGTGGTTCCATGTACATAAATAAGATACATGTACATAAAGGTAGAAAGTTTGGATTGTCATGGATGAGTGATTTTCCTTTTAATTTGGGGGGCAGAAATACCCAGGAAGTTTGAATAAGAAAGGATATTACAGTTTTTGAGTGAGGTAACTTGGGCTTTTCTTTTCTGCTTTCACTTTTGGGCGGATACATTAGAAAATGAATGAGTTACAAAGCAGAAAAGTCACCATCAAATCACTAAATTGTGGAGGGGTGATAAAGCTCAGCCTTCTTTCTCAACACCCCAAAGAAAAATTCCAACCCTTGGGTGAGGATGGTTCAAACTAAAATATTTATAAGCTGGGTTTTGTAAGGCTAGAAAAGACGGCCTGTACTTCCAATGAGAGGTCACAGAGCTAAAAAAAAAAAAAGAACAATATCAAAAGTGCATTTCACTGTGCCGTAAGTAAACACTCACTGGATGCTTTGGATGTGTTGGTTAGTTAGAAAGCACTTCTATAGGCTCATGAAACAAATTCGGACCATAGCCCCACCTACCCTGACCCCTCCCTCTCCATGATACCCGAAGCAATCATCTCAATTCCTGATGTGCTCCAAATAAGCAACTATGAGAAACGGGGAAGCTGCTCTGGATGACCTTGCCCTACAATCAGATCTTTGGAAGAGGATTGTTTTCATATACCTTTTATGTCCCCTACTAATCTGTTCTTTATCACTCCCCCATCTCAGATAAAACACCTATTTTACCATCCTCATATTGTTGAGACATGAATAGCGATACTGTGGAAAATCTTCATAATAGAAACAACCTACACAATGGAAGGGCATGGTGGCATGGACATCAGATAGAACAGAAGCTGGCAACTATGGGTCCACAGCTTGTCACCTATGCTTGTAAGTAAAGTTTTACTGGAACACAAACATGCCCATTCATTCATGTCCTGTCTATGGTGGCTTTCTTGATAGCAGGGCAGGGTCAGTGCAGTAGACTCGCAGTTAACCAGCACCCATGGGGATTGGTAGATGCCAAAGAAATGTAAGAAGAGTCTCCATTAACCAGAACTCAAGCAACCAGCAAAATCTCAAGCAACTGGTAAAAAAAATTTTTTTGGAGATTTTTGCCAGTTGCTTGAGCTCCAGTTAATAAGAGTCGACTGTAGTTGCCACTGGGACCATTTGGCCTACAAAGTGTCTAAAATATTTACTATCTGGCCCTTTACGCAAATTTTGTCAACCTTTGTGATAATACATTTAAAATAATATGGAAAAGTCCACCAAGTCATGGATAACATAATTACAATTATATAAAACAGAGAGGGTGGAGGAGAGACCAAAAATGCTAAGCCGCGGGATTTGGGTGCTAGCATGATGGGCGATTTTCCTTGTTGCCAACTATGTTTCCAAGTTTCTCCAATGACCTTACATTTCACTTGTAACAGAAAAGAAACAGACCCTCGTTGGAAGCGCTGTAACTCACGTCTCTGTCGTGCACACAGTGGGTGTGACTAAACCCAGCTGGCCTGCCTGGCTCCGGCCCTTCCCACCGGGACACGGAGGGTGGGGGGCGAGAAGGCCCAGACAAGTACCTTATGCTCATCCCTCAGGTGGCCGTCCAGCTCCTCTGTGTGCTTGGTCTCGTAGTAGCAGAGCTGGCATTTGTAAGGTTTCAGTTCACTGTGCTTTTCTATGTGTTGCTGGAGGCTCTCGTCACTCGAGCAGGTGAAGGTACACTTATCACAGCGGAAAACCACTCCTTGCAAGTATTTTGACAGTTTGGAACGGCACACTTCAATGGGGACCACGCGTTCTTCTGTGGAGACAAATGGAATGGGAAGACGGGAGTTTTTACTGACAGTAAGCAGACGCTCTTCCTTTGCAACAGAGCAAGAGGCTCACCCATCCAATCTGACGACAGCTTTGGAGTTTGGGTCTGTGAACTGCACACACTGACAATGCTCACCTCCAACCCCACAATGACATTGTCCTCTGGGGACAAGCCAGTGTTTTTAGGGCCAAAAACTTATGTGTACTTAATACTCACAGTGACCCATAAAGAGGGGTGGGCAGGCTGGCTAATTCCTGAATAGAGGCCATTAAATGAGGAGAAGAATGGCCGTGGCTGCCATTTTCACCAACATTAATGATTATCAATAGCAACCACTAATTAGCACTTCCAACTTTCTCGTCGCGTGTTATTTAGGCAGGACTTAACCCTTTGCACTTGGGTGTGGCTCGACATACGATGCTAACCGTGTGGAGTCACACTCGACATCCGAGTGCAAAAGGTTAAGATGTCTTTAAGGGGGAAGGAGACGGTCATTCCCCAAGCACCTATGTGCCACCACTGTGCACCTACGTAACTCCATTAGGCTGGAGTCCTTCCCATTTTTGCAAATGAGTAAATGAGGAACAGAACTCTTCAGTCACTCTCCAAAGGCCACAGACATCAGCCAAACCAAGATCTAGATTCCTATCTGTCCAATTCATGATTTCCCATCACTCCCAGTTCCATTCCTGCTTCCTCTTCCAAAATGTTCTCTAAGAGACTGTCTTAGTTTTCCTGAAACCAAGGGAGTCGCTCATTAATATCAAATCCCCAAAACAAAGAAACCTGTACAGCTTTATCCACAAACACTGTTCCAGGCACAAATGAAAAGGCTGGCGGCAACATGCCGGGAGGGAAGCGGGTGGTGTGTGAGCTACGGAGGATTTGTGCCTTTTCAATCTGTAATCTGATTGTCACAAGGGGAAAAAATAAATAAAAGAGGGAGAGGATTTGGGTGCTTTTTCCCGTTAACATACCAAATGCTGGAGGGCTGGAAACGCGTGTGCTTGTTTATTTTGCACTCTCTCACCCTTGTGTTTAACTGCTCAAATTAAATTTCACACCAGTCTGCCCAGAGTATCGGTGCACACGCCAGATATCCATAACAGGGATAAAATTAAAATCTGTACTATTTATGCAAGGATCAAATATAGCGTGTGTTTTCACGCTGTGTCTGGATTTCAGAGGAGTCTCTGAAAGTTTACAAATGGACGCACACAACATATACTTATATTATTTGGACACAGCGATGTGTTATTAAGTCAAGAAAGCCCGATTTATTCTCAGTCACTGAGCAGTGATGTTTCCCGTGCATCAGTGTTTTGTGTGCTGGTGCCACTCACTGGGTGAGCCCTCCCTTTGTGGTTGGCCTGTGTTGGGCCCCTGGGGATTTCTCCCACCCGACGTCATGCCTGAGTCCTAACCATCACATTCTCACTGCAGGGCAGTCACCGCCTTGGGAGTCCCTGAATGCAGCGATTAATTGGCCAGCAACAAAGCTGGGCAGAGGGAGCGAGGAAGGTGGTATTTGCTACACACTCCCTGGAGTGCTAATGCATATGTTATTTTCCCTATACAAAGAGTCAGTTGCTTGTTTAGAAATATAAATATTTTTAAACCAAAGTATAACTAGGACAGCTAAGGAATGCACGGTTATAATGTACTCCACACATTTTTCCTAGCATAGCAAATGCTGAACAGTCTTCTAACCATTCAATTCCATGGTTTGGTATAAAAGGAGGAAGGGCTTTGGGTGAACCACTGAGCCTCAAGGAAGCCCATAACTGCCATGCCCCGTGCTGCTAACCCAGGGTTCCTCAATAGTAGTAGCACTGTTGATATTTTGAGGCCACAGTTCCTTGTTAGGGGTGCTTTCTTGTGCATTGTTGGCTGTTAATCAGCATCCCTGGTCTCTACTCACCAGATACCAGTAACTTCCTCCTCCCCAGGAGTGACAACCAAGATGCCTTCGTATAAACACACCCGGCGGAGGCGAGATCGACCCAGGTTAAGAACCACTGCTCTAAGCAAAGTGCCAGGCGTGAACTCTAACTGCTCTGGGGAAATCACGTGTGGACATGAGCCATGAGCAAGCTGGTGCCCACAGTGAGACAGGATGGGGATGATGGGGGCACACACACACGCTGAACCTGAGGGACCAGCCCTTACACTGAGGGTATGCTTTCTGACCTCAGGGGTTCATGGACAGGGCTGGATGAACTTTCCTGGCACCTTCCTTGAGACTGCACCCCCTTGCTCTCACTGAGTTTGATTCTGATTTATACGTGTATTTTGTCATTTCTTCCTGCCCTGGTTCTATCGACCTCTGTGGAGAAGGAGAGCAGCTGGGGATGTCCGCGTCATGACGTCTCAGACACCCCGAAGACAGTCCTGGGAGCACCCTCCCACCTTCACTTCTCCCCCGTGATTAATCGGTTCTTTCAAACTTGTTTTCTGTACATCCCCTTTTTAACTCCTCTCCCACTTTCGTGTGCTTTGCAGCTTCCCATTTCAGTAGGGGTGGCTGAGTGAATTTTACACAGGCCCGAGTACTCGAAATCAGACCTTGGAGTTTAAAGAATAATAATTCAAGGGAACGACCGCCACTGTTTCTCAGGTGCTCACTGTGTCTGAAGCACGGTTAGGTGCTGTAACCTCACGGCTCTTTTTATTCTCCGAACACTCTGCAAAGCCCGTTTTATGACCTTCCATGTATTGATATGGAACCTGAGAACTGATCTGTTAAGCTCCTTCCTCAAAGTCCCTCGTCTAGTTTAGTGTACAGTCAACATCTGGCAGCACAGGTCTCCTGACCTTGGTTGGCTAAGGTCCTCCTCCTTCACCTCTGGAAAGGACAGGGCACAGCCAATCTGTACGCAGCATATTTATAAGCCTTTTTCTTTCTCATAGTTTTTTTTTTTTCTCTAAGATTTATTTTTATTGTTTTTTTTTGACAGAGAGAGCAAGTCAGAGAGAGACAGAGAGAAAGGGAAGGGCCCAGAGCAGTCTCCATAGTTGACAACATCAGTTTTCCGTAGAGTTTCACTCCACAGGTGGGCACACGGCTGCGCAGGGCAGGAACTGGGCCGGGAGTCTTCCACATAGGTCCTGGCAAGAACTGAGCTAGGGGCACACCCCAGTTTAGCATATGGGTCCACTTGGGCAGGAGCTGGGATTTGATCCTCGGTCTCCAGGGCTGCAAAGCAAGCGCTTAACCCACTGAGCCAGCCCAGCTTCCCCCTTTCTCATAGTTTTAAAATGCAAAAGACAGAGATGTCTAAGGCAACAATTTCTATCTGAATTTCTTTCAAGTAACTCCTGGATTTGATAGAAGGCAATTTCCTGGCTTACTTCCTCTGAAATGTAAGACTTCCATTTTCCAAACTAAGACATCCTCAACATCTCAAGTCTCTGAGTTACATGGACTTTTACTATGATAGTTGTTTTAGAAAAACGTTAACTTTTTCTCCTTTCTAAAAACAGGGTTAACATGACCGAGATAAATACAAGACAGACTTGGAAAGGCAGGCCCATGACCAATACCATTTTCTGAATAAGGTTATTCATTATTGAGGCAAGAGACGGGCATAAAGTTGGAGACTGGAACATTTCCAGGTATGGACTGAGCCCTGTCTTGGCTACAGAAGTTCAGTGCTCAGGGCTTTTTTTCTATGGGAGCAGCGACAACTGTAGGTCTTTCTTGACTTCACACCTCTCAAAATTACCTTGGGTAAGAAATCAAGGCCTGAATCACACTCATTGTGACCCAGCTTCCAGCCCTGGCTGCAAAAATATTATGACTTCAGCCGCTTGACTCTAATATAGACTGTGTCTCGCATTTCCTCCTACTCAGAAGATATTTGGTGCTGCAACTGGATATAAAACCCAAGAGGCTAGACCTCAGGGTACTGATGCCCTGAAGCACGTGGGTACTAAGGGGCAACTAACTAGAGCCAAGGAGTGTGTGCCGTCAAGCTCCTGTGGCATTCTGTGGAAAAATCAGTGGAACTACAACTACAAATTGGGGGCACTTCTGCTCAGAACAGCAAAAACCACAGCTCTGTGGAGTGCAGCATTACTAAGTAAAAAGTTCTTTCTGGAAGGCAGACCACAACATGCATGGGTTTCCTCCCATAGCGTGCCAAGTCCAGACAAAGCAGGGAGATATCTGGAAGTCATTCGTCTAACAAACTTGGTATATAAGTGATCATGCTAGAGGGCCCAGACCCTCTTTGGCCTACACCAAAGACTCACCCATTACTCCTTATCAGCCAAACAAGTGCCAAGAGCTGAGAACTAGAAAGCCAGTAAGAAATAATAATCATTTCTAAAAAAAAAAAACCCCAACTGTCCCAACACATAACCATAAAGGAATGTACATAAACATAAGCACAACAACTCCTGGTAAGAAGTTAGTAAGTTTTGATACGAGCCAGGCTAGAACCCCCAAGCCAGAGAGATCTGAAAAACACACCTCTAATTCTAACAGGCAAACGTATTTTATGGGGATGGATGGGAACATGTAATTTCACTGAATAAAATGAAAGCCTGGCCATCTCAGTGTAGTTTTTTCACTAGAAAATGATACTGATCATATAAATTATAGGAGATTAGTTCCAGTCCAAAAAAATGCCCACCTGCAGGGTTCAGTTAAATTCAGACTCTGTCTAAGTATTGGGGTTATCGGCTGGGAAATGGACTTGAAGTTAATGTCAACTGGAGACCAGTATCGGTGATTATACAGTTCCATAATTACAATGTAAATATTTGAGAAAACGGTGTTTCATCCTCTAATTCAATTGATGTTCAATTTTTCAGGTTCACTGTAGGTATGCAAAGTACATACAGAGAAAGCTATGCATGAGACATCCTGCTTCCAATGGTAATAAATTCAGTGGAAATGTATTCATGAAACTATTCCTTAGTTCACTGTCTCATTTCCCACCAAAGTTCAAGTCCCTTCAGTGTACAAACCTTGCCTGACTCTATATTCCCAAAGCTTAAAACAATGCTAGCATACATACAGTAGGTGTTCAATAAATATTTGTTGCATGAATGAGAACTCATCAGAAGTCCTACCACCAACTTTCTCCTTGAAACAAAGGCCTCTGGGTTTCATTTTTCATGGCTAACCTCACCAAGCGTTAGTCCAACCTAATTTCATAGTTCCTTAAAGAGATGGGACTACCAATCCTTTGCTCTAAACTTTGCTAAGTTCATCACGTGTCCCATCAGTCCCCTGGCTTCCCATCTGTCTACTGAGTAAAGTTCAAACTCCCACATTGATATCCAAACCATCCATAATTTGGCCAGACCATACTTTTCCAGCCTTGCCTCCTCTTCCTTTCGGGACCCCCTCAGAATTGTCTGATACCTCTCAGTAAACCCATCTTGTTTCTACTCACCTGAGCAGTTTGTTAAATTTTTCTTTCCCCCTATGTAATGGGTCAAATAGCATCTCCCAGACATGTGTGTCCACCTAAAACCTCAGAATATGACCTTAATGGGACATAAGGTCTTTGCAGATATAATTAGTCAAGAAGAGGTTGTACTGGATCAGGGTGGGCCCCAAATCCAATGATCGGAGTTCTTAATGAGAAGAGGTCAGGACACACAAGAGACCTCGCAGGGAAAAAGGCCCGTGCAGACAGAGAAAGAGGCTGGGATGATGTAACTACAAAGCGAGGAATGGTAAGGAAGAGTCAAGGAAGGATTCTTCTTTAGAAGCTTCAGAGGCAGCCTAGCACTGCTGACATCTTGATTTCAGATTTCTAGGTTCCAGAATGGTGAGAGGATACATTTTAGTTGTTTTAAGCCACCCAAGAAACTAATATACCCCACCTAAGTCTTCTCTGTCTACTGAAATTTTATGATGGCTCAGTGTGAAGGCCAACTCCTCACCCCAACCTTTCTCAAGCCCAAACAGAAATATATGTGCCACTGTGAATCACCTAGACACTTAACACTCATTATCTTATACACTTATGCACACACTTTATCTCCTTGAGGAGAGCAGGTGCTGAGTCTTATCTACCCCATCTTACCCAAAGAACCCAGCAGAGTGTGGCATGTAACAAACAAGTAATGAATGCTCACCAAGCACAAGAATGATTCCCTCTTTTGACCCAGCCAATGTAAATCCATGAGTCGTTCTCATTTAGATGCCCATGAATGAAGTGGATTCTTTTTCCATTCCTTTTTAAATATATCTACTTATTGGGACGAAAAGAAAAGGAAACTCTATTTTTGCAAGCAGTAGCTCAGTGTCAGGGCCAGTTCAGTAGCTGTTTTTCTTGCCTTTCATCTCAAGTATTTTAATTAACTAAGGTCTCAGAAAGATCTCTTACTGCAGAGGCCCTAGAGACCAAAGATGTTTATTCATCCACAGAGCAAGGAAGGCACAGGTGCAGACAGAGCCACATCTTGTGACTTTGAGATCAATACCGACTCAAAATTGTAAGGCAGACACCCAACCTTGTCCCTTGACTTGTCAAGACCAGCCTCCCACTGAGCAGCCACATTGAGTTGGGATGACACCACAGTCAGGCTGGGACACAGATGGCAGACACGGCTGTCCTGAAGCACCCTGCCATCTGCAGTTCAGTGGGCCTCGTCTCTGACCTCCAGCCCCACAGACAATTCCATCTCCAGGCCCAGCTGC
>PVKE010010513.1:0-42312 GCA_004027555.1 Craseonycteris thonglongyai | reverse complement strand
CCAAAGATCACACTGACAGATTGGTTTTTTTTATGTTTTCTTTTATGTTTTTTTAAATGATTTTATTATACGTGTGTTTTTTTTTTACTTTGTATTACATTTTGTATATATGTTTCTTTGTGTGTATATAATTTGTACAATTTATTATTTTAAAATTATTTTTATTATTTTTTATTCTTGTTCAATAATAAATATCCTTAGAAATAGCTGGTGCCCGCCGCCCTACTGATATTTTAGAATGTGCCCTAGGGTATAAAAAGGTTGGGAACCCCTGCACTAGGAGATAAGCTATCTCTCATCATAGCTGCACAAATTATTTCTGCAACTACTGCATATGCACAGTCATTCTGGGTTTGAATCCCAGATCTGTCACTGGTTTTAGGCATGTGACAACTTCTGTGCTTCAGTTTTCTCTGCTGTAAAATCGGGATAATAAATAGTAGCTACCTCATAGGTGTTAAGTTGTGAAGATAAAATGAGATCCTATCTTCTAAGCCCTTAAAACAATGCCTGGCAACACACAAAGGCTTCAATAAATCTTAGCTGCTATTAATTAAATGTCTAAAATAATGAGGTCCTCAATCGTTTTCTCTTTTGTCCTGAAATTGCCGTAACAGCCATGGCTCTTAACCTGTGGGGAATAAAAATATCCTATTGGGGGGTTATACTGGGAAAGGAGGTGGAGATGGTATGTAAGTCTGAAAGAGCCCAACGAACACTAGCCACTAACCCTTAATAAATAGGATGCATAGTATATAATTTCTTCCACAACAATTTTGACTTTATAGACTCTAAGAATTATTAGTAAAACAGAGAATAAAAACCAAAACAAAACCCTCCATAACACTGTCTCTGAATTGCCCGGTATCTTACCTTCTGCCTCCTCCAAGTCTTTTTTGTTGGCTAGCAGGATCTCATCGCGCTGGTCTGTCAACAGATCAGCCAGATGATGGATAATCTCTGCTCTCTAGAAATAAAGGTAAAACATTTAACAAACTAGCAAACATGTTAATCCAAAAGAATGCATACCTGCTCTTTAAAACCTACCTTTCTGATCATGCCAGGCCTTCCTCCTAAATGCAAGGTCACCATTGATTGAAATCTTACTTCCTATCATTCATTTCTCACCACTGCTCCTGTTCATTTTTTCCTTCCTCTCTCAATGTTAATCTCCCCCATTTCTTCTTCTCTTCCTCTTTTACCACTCCTGATTATTATAATTAGCAAATCATGGCCCTATGGTGGGGGATGGGGCACGATGAACTATACAATTTATCCATGAGACAGGCGTAACACTTTGAATCAGCATGATACATCTCCACACATTTAATATCCCTAGCTGTATATATAATAGTTCATTTCCTAGGTAAGATTTTGCATCAAGATTTTCTTTTTTGACAATGATTTATTTAATTAATTCAATCAAACTGAAAAATCCAGTCCTGGATGCTTGAGGAGATCCCAACATTTCCCACTTAACGTAGATTAGGAAATGTGGGAAGTCACTGTGGTGATTACTGAAGGAGTAAAAGTGGTTTAACAGAGAGAAACTAAGGTCTTCCTTTGCTTTGCTTTCCTTTCTCTATTTGTAGTTACTTTAAATTCTCTTTCCCTTTTCTCAGGCCAAAGTGCTCCTCAGAAGAAACCTATGTACATCATTCTCAAATCCTTCCTGAACAACACAATCCTTGGGAAGCCCGCCCCCAGCTTCTACCCGACTGCCCCACATTTCCAGCCTCATCATGTGTGCTACTTTGACTCACTGATTCACTGTGGACAGGGAAGGGATATGACTACAGAGCAGGCTCCTGAGCTTCCACCTTATAGATCAGTTAGGTGATTCAGATAGATTGGATGAATAGTTTTCCTAAATTTCCATGCCCAGTATGTGGCAGGATTAGGGAGCCTCTCTGGCTACCTAAATATCATTTCCATGATATTTTTGATCAAAACATCATAGTGATGAAGAGCTACCACAGATCTCAGTCTACAAAAAACAAAAAGGGAAATAAAGTTTAGAAAAAGAAGAAAGGCAGAGCAAATCTGAATCAGACTTGTAATTCGGATAACTCTGAGGAACACAAGGAATAAAGAGGGAGACAGCAGGCTTGCCTGTGTACTAAACTTCACAGCACGACTCACTCTGAAAACTAACAAAACTATTAGCTAGGGTTATTACCTGCTCCGGTGCCAAAGTGGCCAACATCCTTCCTCCTGATCGAGCCATTTCTCCCTGCTGCTCAACAGTAGGGCCTGCCAGAACATTTGCAAACATCAGAGCATGGTCAGCTTAGTTCCCTGTCACTATCCTAGCATGTACACAGGCTTATCACAGACATGGACCAAATAGTAGGCGCCTTGGTGTGCTTGATGCCCATAGACATCACATCGACCAATAAAATGCATAACAATATACTACATTAATTCAGGCATAAACACTAGAAAACTGTAATTCTGGGGCAGGCAACGTAATCTGTGGCTTCTAGAGTTCTTTTCAATTCCACTTTGGTTACTATTTTCTAATGTGTTTGCATTTCTGAATGTACATTATAGTGCAATTCTAT
Organism: Craseonycteris thonglongyai; assembly: GCA_004027555.1. Taxonomy (NCBI): domain Eukaryota; kingdom Metazoa; phylum Chordata; class Mammalia; order Chiroptera; family Craseonycteridae; genus Craseonycteris; species Craseonycteris thonglongyai. The sequence continues at coordinate 39,748 of PVKE010010513.1, read as the reverse complement.
CTTTGTGAACACTTGAGAGCACCTGGCATGTGCCCAGCAAATATTTCTTAAGAAAATAGTTGCTTATATTCTGTAACTTAGTGATTTTAGAGGGATAGAAGGCCTAGATAGGCAGGTTAACTTTTACAAAAGCAAAGCAAAATCCAGTTTCGCTAAAAGTGTTCAAAACAATACCATATTTCATATTAGCTCATCAATTTTGTGACCCATGTTCCCACAATGAGAGCTGAATCTTCAGTCCCATCAAGGCCAAGGTATTACTAGCTATCATCCACAGACCATGGGACTCCATGAAGACCTACTTACCTGCAGGCTTTACTTCAGAAAAGAAGGTACCAACTTTCTTTCCCTCCACAATGTCTGTGATGACATGCCCAGACACCTTAGGGTGGGTTCCATTGGCAATAACCACAGAAGTGCCACCTTGCAAAGCCCAGAGGGCTGCTTTAACCTAATGGGAGACATTGGGTCCAAAAATGAGATTCAGATCTTTGCAGGGTATAGTCACCCGCATTTTAAACTTGCAAAAAGATATAAAACACAATGTAATACTGAGCAATTTAAGTATATAAGAGAATGTTTTAGAACAGCCCAGAAGCTCTGAAAACACACACAGCCCATGTACTCTCTTTCCAGCCCAATGTCGGTGTACGTTGCCTAAAGATGAACCATTCTACCCTTTGTGCTCTCTCCAAGACTCTACACCAGGACTCATAACTTCTATGTTTGACTTACTGTGCCTCAACTTAGTGCCTAGTCTGGTGTTTGACCAGAGTTTGAAGCTGAGCACTTTTAGCTTTTGTAAATGGGCTGGTCCTTTTCTCTGCCATTGCTTGTATGATGTTGTACATGAAGAGTATGGCTTCTTAGAACGATTAATGGGAAAGACAAATTTTTTAAAGACTTCAAGAAATATTGGAGCTGGTAACATCAGAGGATTTAAGAATTATGAAAAATATATAAACTTTGCCCCTGAAGACTTTACAATATGAACACTCTTTACATAACATTAATAAAAAGAATATAAGTACAGAATGACTAAATATGCCTTATGCTGGTGTTTAGATATGTGCATATATAAGAGCATATATGCCTAGAATCTGAACCATTAGCTTCTAAACAACTACATAAGTAAAAATGATAAAATACTGCCTTGGTTTTATAATTGTTACAGGTGGTAAAAAGGCACTAAACTCTTACCTTAGCTTCCATGCCACCCATCCCCACTCTTGACTTGGTTCCAAAAGTCACAGACTGCTGATCTCCGGGATAAAATATATCAATAAGTTTTGCATCATCTGACCCTGGGGGGCTGTCAAAGAGGCCTGAAAAGAAAACAAGAGTCAATAATATTGCTTTAATGGCAGTGAGTGTCCCCCAAGACGAGCCTTACAGGCACCTGCCAACCACTTTGTACCTGAATTATCCAGATGGATTCTGCTGTCTCACAAGCTCTAACAAGAAAAGCAAATGGGGGTGGGGGGGTTCATGGAGTTTACCCACACTGAAAAATAGCCCCAGGAGAACACATCATATATACTTTTATAACTGGGCTTATTAGATGAATGTCAGCCAGCATCAGAGCATGTGTACATCTTTGGCACAAAATTTATTAGCCGTGCCAAGTCTACCAGGAAACTGTCCTTACCTCTGCCATTGGTACTTATGATATTGACCCTTAAGAATGTAACTGAAAAAGATGAGTGGCTATTGCAGAAATGGTACAGCATGCATACACTGTTTAATGTGACTATATCCCAGTGGGATGAAATGTGAAACAGGTTCTCATTAACTGTCACAGAACCCTAATTAGATGCCCCATGTTATAGGCCAGCCATTGTGAAGGTTAGACTGAGTCAGCAGAAGAGCACACGACTCCTGTATTCAGTCTGGATTCACCACCACAAAGGCTATGTTCCTTTTATAACTGAGTAGAGTGATATAAAGTAAGAGGTACATGAAATGTTATATAAATACCATCCAAGATTTAAAATCCACACAATGTCACTTTGAGCAAGTCAGAGCTTTGGAAGGGGAAAAGAGGGGCCTGAGAAATTGGGAGTCATATCAAGGCCTAAGGTTGGAGTGGCCCCTGGTTGGGGACTGGCTGAAGGACGTTTGGGGCAGTGGTGCTTTTGGTTTTAAATTATTGCTTTTCTTGTACTAACACATAACACTCTGCTCCATTACCCCAAATCTTTAATACAGCCCTACTATACACAGGAGAGTAAGGCAGTCAGAGGAGGGAGGAAATCGGTGTTTGGTACAGAGCAAGGCAGCATGAATCATGTGCAGTAATTAGAGAGAAAAGGAACCTCTTGCAGCTTCTGTTCATCTCACTGTTCAGCACTCCATAGCTCCCAGGATTTAGGGTGAGTTCTCAGAAGGTACTGTGCACTGAGGTCACAGGCTTGGGTTCTGAGGCTGTTTTGGTTTATACAATAAATAGGATAGGCAAGGTTGGACAATTCTAAGCCAAACCTTCTCCAGAGATATCAAGGGGTTCCTAGCATTCTGTTATTTTGCCTTTTCCTCTTTTTCCCCTTATGACAGCTTCTTTAATCCAGCACAAACATATTTAAAATACAGATACTGTTCTAAAAATCGGCATTCAGTGGATAACCAATCAAAGTTAAAAGCACAGGCCTGCTGATGGTCAATTTTGGTGTCTGAGACTGCACTAATTAAAACTGTTTACTATACTCTAGTTCCAATTGGGATTTATATACTGATCTCTCATATTCACATCCTTTACCTTGACAGGAAGTAAAAGAGAAAAAGAGTGCAGATTTTTTAACTGAAAAGAGTTAGATTTGAAGCTGGCCTTTACCAAGTACTACCTATGTGACTTTGGATATAGTACCATTAAATTAACTTATTTTTTAATTTCTTTTTCTGAGTAATTGGACTAACCCACCTACGCTGCAGGGCCGCTACGAGGATTTAATAAACTGACATTTATAAAGCACCTCACACAGTGTTTGCACACAGTAGAAATTTAATAAAAAATCTGTTGACTAACTGAAATGCCTTCTTCTGCAGGCTGGCTCACTCTTACCCCAAATTAGCTATTCCTATCCTGAGATTTCAAATTTACAGTGGGTAAACATGGTACCAAGACTTCTTACAGGTAAAGATACTGATATGTAAGTATGATGTCTCTGACTTCCACATGGGAAGGAGACTGATAACTCCATTTCTACCTGCCCCTGCCTCCACTGGGCAGCCCCTGCCCTGACCTTACACCACTAGAGTGTAAACTGCAGAACAAGTCCTGCCACGGTAACCAGCCTTGGGTGTGGGGTGGGACCTAAACAGGTTTTATGACCTCCTGGGCATGTAATGAGGAATCTTTGGGGATCCTGTAGTTTTGGCCATTTTTGGCACAGCTACCGTATTCCTTAAGGGTAAAAATGCATATGGGAACAGCTTAGGAAAATAAGAACAGTGAATGGAGAGCCAAACTGGAGCCAAGAGGGGCCCCTCCATAAGGAAGAGGAAAGAAATAGAGTAACATGTAAGAACATGGTGGCCATGCAGCCTGGATGTTCTGTAGTGGCTCCAATTTAAAATAATCCACCTCATACATTACCTTAAAAACTAAAACCAATCAAAAATACAATGTATCACATCACACCTACCAGGATGGCTATAATAAAAAAGGCAGATAACAAACATAAGTGTTGGCAAGGGTGTGGAGAAACTGGAGCCTTCGTATATCCCTACTGGGAATGTAAAATGGTGCATTTTGGAAATGGTTTACATGGTTAAATGGTATATGTAGTTTGCAAAATAGTCTGGCACTTCTTTAAAAGGCTAAACATAGATAAGAATTACACCATATAATCCAGCAATTTGACTCCTAGGTAAAATAAAGAACACAAAAGACTTGTACCTGAGTGTTCAAAGCAGCATTACTGTATGATTCCATTTATATGAAGTGTCCAGAACAGGCAAATCAAGAGAGAAATGTAGATTGGGGGTTGCATAGGGCTGGAGTTTGTAGGGAAGTAAGGAATGACTGCTAATGGATATGGGGTTTCTTGGAGTAAAAAAAATTGTTCTAAAATTGTGGTGAGGGCTAAACAACTGTATATAAGATACTAAAAATCACTGAATTGTAAACTTTAAATAGGTGGATGGTATGGTATGTAAATTATATCTTCATAAAGCTGTTATAAAACATGAAACTAAAGTGCCTGGAAATGACAACCTTTCAGTGTTTAAACTGCATATCCCAGACTGACCCCACCTTCTTCAAAACTATAAAAATGCTTTAGCAGACCACATGGTTCAGAAAATGTCCATAGTAAAAAAATATCAGAAGGACTCAAACAAAGAGGGAAACTCATGTGCTCACACATGTAGGATTTAAAACAAAGGTTGGGTAAAAGAAAATGGCATTACTTTATACCTTCTACATCTGAAAGAACAATCAAGAGGTCAGTTTTCATTTCCACAGCCAGACGGGCAGCCAGGCTATCATTATCTTTAACACTAATAACCTAGAATACAGGTAAAAGTCGTAAGTGAGTGAGCAATACAGTTCAAAAAGAAGTTCGCAGAAGCACTCAGCTAGGCTCTGGCAAGCAAATTAATGACCCTGAGTATATGAATGACAGCTTTTGCAGGCCCCTTTTGTTTGCAAAACTCCATGCCTTTTGGCAACACCTCTTTCCAAACATGCACCCTTCTACCCACTGACATACACAAGCCATGCTCATAGCTCCATCTTAAATTATGACCACACCTCACCCTGTTGAATGAAACCCTCTGACTTCAGAAGAGCTTATGCACCACTGCTTAGGATGCCACCTTCTCTCCCAATTTCTCCATCTTGTTAAGTGGCAAACTTCTGGTGTTAGTACATGCAGCACAGCGTGGCATTAATGTCTCCAGCATGCTCAACCCTTAGGAATATTTCACCCACATTTACCCCCTGGAGATCACTATTGGGCTCAGCTGGGGGGACAACAGCATCATTTGTGTTGACAATGGGGACGATGTTCATTCGAAGGAGCTCATGAAGTGTCCCATTGAGGTTCCTTCGCTTCTGCTCATCGTGGAAATCCAAATTAGTCACCAAAATCTAAACGGGTTAAACACATGGAAAACACAGGAAGGAGAAACATGATGAACTTCCTAGGAACAGCATACAAAAGATGCTAAGACTGGAGGAGTTAAACTTTAGGCCTCTCAGAGATGCTTATTCAATTTTTTTACAAATGGGGAAAAAGAATCACTTGGAAGATTTATTGAAGGATGCTCAAGACTCCTTGCAAACACACTTTAACCCTCAGAGAGCTACCGAATTTCATTTCTTTCACAAGAAATTTCTATACTTTAGGGACATCGAGGGAAGTAATGACTGTCGTTAATTTCTAAAATATCTCTGCATCCTAGCATCTGATTCAGGGTCTGGCCATAGTAGGCACTGAAACATCTGATGAATGAGTGAATGAATCACTTACCCTGCTTGGAAAGGTGTATGAGACACAATGGCATAGGGCTGTGTGGTTCCTGCTCAGCAGCTGGCCACTACTGGAGTTAAAAGAGACTGTGTCTGAGCATGTGGAGCTAATCTGAGAGGCTTAGGGAGGGGGATCCTCTGTAAGTCATAAAGTGTAAGAAGGCCTAGGTATAACTTAGTTCAGGGAAGGGAATGAGCAAATGCTGCTGAAATGTACAGTTGGAGAGCTGGGTGTGGGCTGATAATCAGCTGTGCTTCCTTGCTTGAATCCAAGTATTTGGCAATGTTTAGCAGGAAAGAAAAGTAAATGGGCATGACAGCAAGAAACTAAATGGAAACAAACCCTGGCACTCATGAATAAATGGTTCATTGAAATCCCTCTGATGTTTAAAGAAGACAGTTCTTGTGGTTTAGAAGAGGCTGAAGTAGAAAAGGTTGGAGGTAGACAGTCAAGAAGGAAGGTACTGAAACAGAGTAACAATGGCTAAGCCCTGAACTTGGGTCTGGCTATGGTAACTGAGAAGATAACAGTGGCCTGGACAACATATAAGACGTGGGTGATGAAGAACAGGAGTGGGTTGAAGGTGAAAGTATAGATTCTAGTACTGATGATAAAAGCTCAAACAATAAAAGTAAACATGTATGTAGAAGAGGCAAGCAGGAGGTATATAAGTCCAGTGAAAATACCTGTTGCTCAAATAATAAGGGGCATGAGACAAGAGCCCTAAGAGGGTAAGTATGCATATAAAGAAGGAAAATCTGTTAAGATGCAAGTTATTTCTATGAAGAAAAATCAAGCTGCTGTACTTATTTAAGTATTTAACCTGATACACAACTTACTGAGATTTCCAAAAACCATAGAAAATGGTCTTCAAAGCAGGATGATTAGTAAAGAAAACAAGAAACCACAGGATAAGGCACAAAGGCAAAGATTTCTTGTAGACCAGATCACTGGGGAAGGGGGCAGAGCTCTACCACATCAATATTCATGGAAACAGTGGCTGATGTGCACTGACTTTTAATGCGACTTTCATTAAACAGGCAAACAAACCAAAAAACCTCAAAAAGCTTCAAACCTGCAGATAAAAACAAAAGCATAGTTCATGGACCTACGTTTACTCACCTGACTCCAGGCACTTTTTAAAAATTAAAGATAAAAATTGTCACTGGATTGAGACAGAGAAGAGCAGATAATGAAGAGTGAAAGAAATTGAGATTTCCATTATATTTGTGTTAACAGAAAAGAAATCTAAGATTACAGAGAGTGGGGTCCCCAGACAAAGGAAACAGGTGGACAAGTCTATGCCTTTCTGTTTCAGCTCACTTTTCTAAGCACTTTGTTATAATACCAGACCACCACTGCGAATAACAACTGTGAAAACGATGGAAAAACAGAGCAATAGGAAATGGAAGAGCAAAACCTGAAAGGATGTATATGTAACATCACCTCTGTAAAATAACATCTGTGTAAATGGATCAGAGGCAGCAAAGGAGTCTAAAAATAATAATTGGGGAGTTAGGTTTTTTCCCTGGTGTTTTGTTAAGTGACTATTCAGTTATTTTGTGATATTCAGATCTTTCTATTTAGCGTACAGTTAGTGATTAAAATACAATTGAAAAAAATTCTTGAAATTTAGGTAAAAATAAAATAAGTAGGAAGAAGGTTTTAGAACATTCAGGGGTAACCATTGAAAATTTGTAAGTTCCATGAGGACTAGAACCAGGCTGATTTGTTCACAACAGTATCCTCAATGTTTAACAGACTCCTTTAGGTGCTCAATAAATATCATTGAATGAATGAAAAGCAAGCCAACCAACCAACCAACCACCCACCCACCAGGGTTCCTTTTTCCCTTTAAGGTTTAATAGAGAACTAGTATATAAGGCAACAGGTGTAGTAGTCTTACGAGTTATTAGCACCGTAAGAACTAACACTTACTGAGAGTATACTATGCACCAGACATGGTATTAAATGCTTTTCATATATTTTCTCAACAATAGTAGGCACTGGTGTTACCCTCATTTTTCAGATGAAGAGACTGAGACACAAAAAAGTTAGACTTAAAGACTTTTGGCAGATCTCCCAACCAGCAAGTGGTGAAGCCAAGGCTGTGTCCTGGCCCCGGAGTCCTGCTCAGAATCTTCCTGCTCCATGGGCATCCTGGATCCTGCTCCCCTTGCAAAGGCCAGCCTCTCACCTGGGCAGCACAGATGCTGTACTGCGTAAACATGGCTTCATATAAGGCCATCAGTCCACTCTGCCCGGCGGCTGCGCAGGCTCGCGCTTCCAAGACAGGGATTGCCTGTAACACAAATAAGGACAAGGTGTGGCTGGGAGTGAGGGGAGCAGCCTGAGGACGTTACAGGGGGTGGGGAGAGCTGTGCTCACCATCTCTTTCAGCTGGTTCTGCCCTGAGTGCAGGGCCTGCCTTACACTCTGAGACAGAAGGATCTCATGGCGTAAGCGTTGCTTGCCAAAGGCTACAGCTCCACTGGTTACCAGCATCATCTCTCGGCCTTGATTCTGTAGCACTGACACCTGATGTTAAGGAAGGAAAAGGCACAAATCACTTGTAATGCCACTTTCCTTTCTTCACAAGAAACTCAAGGTAGGGAGGACAACTGAGTGGATCCCAGATGTGGGTTTATGGGCCAGCAATGGGCTGGTTCTGGAAGAATCACCCAGCTAGCCAGGTGAAAACAGATTCTTACATGCTGACTCAAAGTTTTTAATAAGGGATTCTGGTGTATGGCAAGGTTTGGTATCCATTGGACTTGATGGTATCTATTGGGTGTTTGGTATCTGCAGAAGGCCTAGTTGATATAGGAAATAAAGCCCAGAACAGAAGTTCAAAGCTAGGAATTGCAACATAAACTTAGTGGATGACTACTCAAATTCTAAGGCATGAACTGAGGAGACAAAGCTGTTCTATGGGCCTGTTTCCTATGGGTCACCTGTGGCTAGATCAGGGTGCTGACCCCATTCTGCTCTGCCTGCCGAGAACCAGCTGTGGTCACTTTGTTTCCTACCTTGGACAAATCCACATGAAGAATCAGTCAGTGTTCACATTTCCCCCCATTTTTTTAAATTTTTTTTTTTAGCTTGCATGAAATGAGATGTAAATTAAACCTAAATGTTGAAATTAACTGAAAGGTCTCTTTAATTCATAGGTACGCCCTCCATTGTCTTTTCCCTGCAATCTTTTGTTAAAGAAACTGGGTTGTTTGTCCTTTAGTTTCCCAGCCTCAATTTTCTTGCTTTTGCCCCTGTGGTATAGTTTAAGGCTGTATTTTATATTTCTTTCTTTCCTTTTTTTTTTAATGTATTTTATATTTCTTGTCAATTGCTGTTAGGTATGAAGGCTTAATTTGTTTTGTCAAGAATTCTTTATAGAGGAAGCCAGGATGGCTCAGGGAGTTAAAGCACTCGCTTTGCAGTTCTGGGGACCGAGGATCGAGTCCCAACCCCCACCCATGCAGACCCATATGCTGAACTGGGTTGTGCTTCCCATGCAGGAGGCCCCAGTTCAGTTTTCACCCCCTGGTTTGGCCTCTGGCTGGAGGGGGCATGCCTCCCATGCGGGAGGCCCCCAGCCCAGTTCCCACCCTGAGTGGTCCTTACCCACCCGTGTGGAACAAAACCATGTTGAAAACTGATGAAGTACAACTATGGAGACTGCTCCGGGCCCTCCCACTTCTGTCTCTGTCAAAAACAATAATTTTTTTTTTTTTTTTAATTCTTTATTGGTCCTGGTGTCCATCAATCAAGGGGGTACATAATCCCTGGTTATTTTTTATTATTTTATTTTTGTGATGTTAGCAAAAATTGATGATAATCACTAAAACCTATTAATTCTTAGGGTTGCAAAATACAAATATTCCAACTAATTCATTCTTTCTTCATTTATAGGCTGGAACACTTCCATAAAGGGAAACTTTCCTTCATTAACTACTTGGTAGTTTGTATATGAAAAGTAGGATAGGTGTGTGTCTCTTTCCCTTTATTTACCAGTTTTCAAAATAATGAGATTTTCTAGTATCTTCCAAAGATAATCAATGAGTTGTTTTTTTTTATAGTATCATTATAAATTCATGGATTTAAACATATTTCATGTGTTTAAATCCACTGTAGTAATTATCTTTTTTAGGTTTATTTTATTGTTTGAAAGAAGGTGAGAGAGAGAAAGAGAGAAAAAAGGGGAGGGCCCAGAGCAAGTCTCCATAGTTGCACATCATTAGTCTGACATAGTTTCATTCCACACAGGTGTATGTGGGGCCACGTGGGGTGGGAACTGAACTGGGGACCTCCTGCATGGGAGGCAAGAACCTTCTCTGCCATCTCAGTGGTTACCAGTTGCGCCACAGTTCAGCATATGGGTGTACAGGCCAGGGCTGGAATTTTCACTCAACTTGTTGAGCTATCCCAGCACTCGCAGTAATTATCTTTATAATGTTCAGATATCCCCATCTTTGGCTAGTGGAAGTTGACTTCTGTGCCCATCTATCATTATCAGATGACTTAGACAAGACAGTTGACTCTATATATTACTGCTGCCCTGGTCTAGAAAGTCCTTCCATTAGGTCCACGGGTTTCCTAGAAGGGGAGCTGGCGACCTAAGCAAATCATTACCAGATTCTGATTCTCCCCACTGCCTTCAAGTTTCTTCCTTGCTCAAAATCTCCACTCTGCTTTTGAGATTGAATTCTAATTCCTGTACCCTGCTGCAAAGCCCTATATCACAGGGTAATCCACTTTATTTCCCATTCTTTCTGATGAGAACACGCTACACTCATCCCTGTCTTTGTCCCTCATCTGGAATCCACTTGTAGAGCCTCTTATTCCCCAGAAGCCCTGGGCTGCATAATTCCAGGGGTACCCCTCGAACTGTGCACTCAGCAGCATGGAACATTTCCCCTCTATTGGTACAAACCAAACCAGTCACAAAGGCCCAGGCTGAGTCCCGGCTCTCCTAGGAAGCCCCAAGAGTAACCACATTCTCATGTGACTTTCTCATCTCTGGACCCATCAGTCACTGTCACTTGGGCCCACTCATTTGAATATTTACTGCCTTAAGTCATCAACTAATTGTTTTGGGAGTCCCAGTTCTGGCTCCCCAGGGGCAGAAACAACAGTTAGAGGTCTATTATGCTCCTCACAATGTAGCCCTTTGACAAATATTTGTTCAACTGAATGAATCTGACAGACTCAATCTGGGAGGCAGATTTAATAATTGCTTAATACAGAAAATATTAGAAGAAAATATCACCAAGTTTCAGGTTAGCAGTTTCCTAATACCAACTTCTCAGTAAAGTTTTTTTCTTTCTTTTTTTAAAAAAATTAGTTTCAGGGGAAGCCGGGATGGCTCAGTGGGTTAGGCGCTCACTTTGTGCACCGGGGACCGAGGATTGAATCCCGGCCCCGGCCCGTGTGGACCCATATGCTGAACTGGGGAGCTCCCCCAGTTCAGTTCTCTCTGTCTCTGTATCTCTCTCTCTCTCTCTCTCTGTCTGTCAAAAATAAATAAATAAATAAATAAATAAATTAAAAAATATAATTAACATTATAAAAAAAAATTAGTTTCATGTGTACAGAGAACATAATGCTTAGGCATTTATAGCCCTTATATAGTGATAACCCCAACAGGTCTATTTCCCATTTGATACCTTACATACGTATTACAATATCATTGACAATATTCCCTGTGAAGAAATAGTTGACATTCAACATTAATTTATATTGTTTTTAGGTGTACAACACAGTGGGTAGGCGTCTAGATAACTTATAAAGTGCTTCCCCCGATGGGACCAGTGTCCACCTGATACCATGCTTTTCTGACATTATTACCTATCCTCCTCGTACAGTGCCTCACATCCCCATAACCACTATGTGTCTACCCATTAGCATTTCTCAGTCCCTTCACCCTTCCCACCCATCCCCCATCCTACCTCCCATCTGACTCCATCAGCTAGAGTCTATTTGTTTTTTAAAAACTGAAAATATGATGATAAGCGTTGAGTTACACTAGAACAGAAAAGTTCTAGCTTTATATCCAGGATGCCTGGATGTCTGGTTTTTTAATCTTGTCAGGGTTTGGCAAACTAGCCTACAGGTCAAATGTGACTGACCTGTTTTTGTAAACAAAGTTTTGTTGGAACATAGTCATGCTTTCACTTATTGTCTGAGGTGGCTTTTGTACTACAAATACTGAACTGAGGAGCTGAGATAGCATATGGCCTGCAAAGCCTAAAATACTTACTATCTGCCCTTTTACAGAAAAAGTTTGCTGATCCTTGCTCTTGGCAAAGATAAGGGTAATGGGATTTGTGGCATGATATTTAAAGTCCAAAACTCCCACTGTCAACCCTGCACATCAGTTTCTTTACTGATAATTTGTAGTCAGCCTGGCTTGACTGCATGGCCAGTGGAACATTAAATCCCCACTAGAAACTTCTGTTTTGAGCTCTTCCAAAGTCAAGATTCTTTGCATAGATCACCTGTGAAACAGAATGTGGTCCCAGGCTCCACATAAAGACACCAGGGGGCTTGTGTGTAGGGGCTTATCTGTCTCTCAGATCTCCAGTGTTTGCTTGCACTCTCTCTCTTGCTGACTTGTATCTTTTGCCTTTAAATGGAAGTCTTACAAGGGCATTCTCTGTGGACTTTGATGAGTCCTTTTAAATATCTGGACTCAGGAAATCTTTGCAATGATAGTTCATATTTATTTTGAGATTATTGGGCTAACTAAAAAAGAAAAAGCTCAAGGGATGCTGAGATAGTTCAGCAGTAGAGCGCTTGCTTCAGAATTGTGAGGTCTGGGGCTCAATTCCCAGCCCTACCCTGTGCAAACCCATATGCTGAATTACAGTGCAACTGGTAACCACCAGAATGGCACAGGGGCAAAGGTTCTCACCTCCCACACGGGAGATACCCGGTTTGGTTTCTGCCCCACATCCACCTGTGTGGAATGAAACCATGTCACAAATAATGATGTACAAATATGGAGAATGCTCTGGGCCCTCCCTACTTCTCCCCCTCTTCCACCTTCTCTCCAACAATAAAATTAAATTAAAAAAAAAAAAGAAAGAAAAGAAAGAAAAAGCCCAGAAAAACAAGGAAAAAGCTCAGTATTTGCATATGTCCATATCTAGATCCTCAACACTGACTACATATTAGAATAACCTGGGGAACTTTAAAAACAGGTGCTTGTGCCCCAACTCAAAGATAGATATTAGTGGTTGAGTGGGAAGCCCAGGTATCTCCAGGTCCTCAGACAATTTGAATGTGCAGCCAGGATTAAGAATCACTGACAAATACAGCTCCCTATCACTAAGAAGCCTGAGGGATGAACTGCAGGAAACCAGCTCTACTCCTTGATATGCCCTTTGCTTGCTCTGTGATGCCATTCCCCACTGGCACCTTCACTGAGAAAGGAAGTTTTCACTGAACTAAATATACTGCACTCAAGTCAAGATTACTTGTACAAACTGACAAAATATGGACTGACAGCTTAAAAATGCTACTTTATTTTAGTTCAGCAGAATTTTCTATCTGGGCAATTACCTGCTCAACAATAGATGCCAGGCGTCCTAGTGCCAGGCCACATTCATCTCCTCGGGTCACCACGGCACTTCCAAGTTTCACCACAATTCTCTTGGCATGCTTCAGCTCACTGCGGTGGGCAAAAGATTTGCCATGTGCACGACTGAGGGGTACAGTGATAAAGGGGATATTGCTCCAAGAACGAACATGTCTGATGGCTGTAGGCTGGACACGATCTGTAGACCCCAAACCAAATCAAATGCAGAAAGAAAAGAAAAAGACACAATGTATTTTGTCATTAAAAAGGTATATGCAGGGAAGCCAGGATGGCTCAGTGGGCTCACTTTCCGGGACCGAGGATTGAATCCTGGCCCCGGTCCGTGCAAACCTATGCCCCCAGTTCGGTTCTCACTGGAGTGAGACCCTGGCCCAGTTCCTGCACTGTGCAGCCCCGCCCACCTGGGGAATGAAATTACGTGGAAAAACCGATGATGTGCAACTATGGAGACTGTTCTGGGCCCTCCCCCTTCTCTCTGTCTCTGTATCTCTCTCTGTCAGAAACAATAAATAAAAAAAAAAGATATATTTATAATATTAACCAGTTTAGCCACCAAAAAAGAGCTTTATCATTCTTAACTGAGTAAAACCAGTATATCAAAAGCTGTATCTAGCATGTTATTTTCTAGTATTGTGTGGAGTTTATACCAACTACACAGGTCATAGTTGCACTCAAAACACTGCTGGTGAAGAGTTTAAATGAAACAGTTTTCCTAAAGACATGCTGGCAAATTATATCAAAAACTTTAAAAGCATAAACTTTTTTGATTCTTCAACTCCATGTTCAAAAATTTATCTTAAGAAAATAATCAGAGACTGAGACAAAGAGATTCATCATAAGGCTGTTCATCACTGTTGTTTATTTATTAAAAAATTTATTTTGTTTTTGACAGAGACAGAGACAGACAGAGACAGACAGAGAGAAGGGGGAGGGCCCAGAGCAATCTCCATAGTTGTCTGTCATCAGTTTTCTGACATGGTTTCGTTCTACACAGGCGGGCAGGGGTCACGCAGGGCAGGAGCCAGGCTGGGGGCCTCCCGCATGGAGGCGTGCCCCCTCGAGCCAGGGGCTGAACTGGGTGTGTGGGGGGGGGGGAGAGGGAGGCAAGAATTGTACTGGGGGCCTCCCTCATGGGAAGCACACCCCAGTTTAGCACATGGGTCTGCATGGGCTGGGGCCAGGATTCGATTCTCAGTCCCTAGGGCTGCAAAGGGAGCGCTTAACCCTCTGAGCCATCCCAGCTTCCCTCCATAACATTTGAAAAAAATTCTTTTGTTTGAGAGGTGAGAGAGAGAGAAGTGGGGAGGGCCAAGAGCAGTCTCCATAGTTGTACATTAATTGTGACACAGTTTCATTCCACACAGGTGGATATGGGGTCATGTGGGGTGAGAACCAAACTGGGGGCCTCCTACAAGGGAGACAAGAACCTTCATTGCCAGCCATCCCAGTGGTTATGGGTTTACATGGGCCAGGGCCAGGGCCAGGATTTAATCCCAAGGCAAGCACTCAACCTGCTGAGCCATCGTGGCATCCCCTCTATAACATTTTTGAAATAAAACTATAAAAATGGAGAACAGAGTAGGGATTGCCAGGGGTTAGGAACATAGAGAAGCGGTTGGCTAGAAAGGAGAAACTTGAAGGATTCTGTAGTGATGGAAGTATTCTTATTTTGACTCTATCAATGTCAATATCATGGCTGAGATATTGCAAGAACTGAATAAAGGGTATAAGGAATGTCTCTGTGTTGGTTCTTACAACTGCAAGAGAATCTATAATTATCGCAAAATTAAATACTTAATTATAAAAGAAAGTAATGAATAAAAATAGCCTGTAACAAGTTTGGGGGCATGAATATAGGTAACAATTTATTAAAAAAATTTTTTTTTTAATTTTGAATTACTTATTTGACATACAAACAGTTGCACAAAATTAATGTATACACTTAATGACTTTGGATATAAGTATATACCTGTGAAACTATCACCAGATTCTATTCCATAAACCTACCTATCACATCCAAAAGTTTGACTTTATTGATAAATACAAACACTAGAACATTTCACCAGTAGGCTGCTTCCTTGCTTATTGTCTTTGCCCAATTACTTCTTTTTCCCACTAAAACCTTGTTAGAAACACACTCTGACCAAATCTACCGTGTACTTCTAAGTTTCCTATGGTACATACGATATCTGGAGAGAGCTGTGGATTGGGCCCAAGGCAGGAGACAATGGGTGAAGGGCTGGAACCCAGACCGGTAGACTTGACTCAACATGTTGTGATGTAGTCACGGATCAAAGCACCTGCAGGATGCATTTTAAAAGATTGAATAGTGAAAAATACTAGACAATTCATTCTATTTTCCTCCACTTCTCCACACTCAAAGTAAAAACTGGACCCTCAGACTCCAAATTCCTATATTAGGGAGACTCTCACATCCTCTGTATAGTGTAGAAAAAGAGAGAAAAGAACAACTAGCTCCTTCCCAGGCTCCAACTCTACCTCTACCCTTCCTTTCCTAGACCAGCTTAGTTTTTATGTAACCATATGGTAACTATGAATTATGAATATTTTAAGTGACAAAAAATCTTTAAGGTAGTGTATTTATGTATTGGTACTAAATCTTCATTACAATTTTTATACCATTAGGGAGTCTCCAACAGATCAAAAACAGATCTGACATCCAATAAGCAGCCTTTGCCACCTTCACGTTGTCACCCCTAACAGTACTCTGAAAACTACACATCCTGTCTGTCAGCAGGATCCTTGGTGACACAAGAGGGAAGAAAGGCCAGAGGCTGCTGCCATGTCCTTTTTCCTGCCACCCACAGGAATCTAGAGTGCACTATGGGAGGGAGTGGCAAAGCCTGCAAATGGCTGGCATTATAAATGACCATGGGCACAGCCCATAGAGGATGAATACATGGCTACAAACCTCAGGTTTGAGAACATGGTAGTTGTGGGCATTTTCCCACTCTAGGTCAAACCTGGGGCTTCAAAGAACAGCTTATTTCACAAAAAGGTAGGGGGCTCCTTCCTGTACATATGCAGAGAATAAACAATTCACGAAGGCAGCTCTTATGCCACTGGGACATTGCTGATTTCACAAGATAAGAAAAATACTACACCTTCTTTGCTTGCGGGCCTCCTTTTAACTTTTGCTCTACAGATTGGTGGATATATTCCAATCCTCTTAAATTAAGGTGACCAGATTTTAACATTGGTAAAGCGGGACACCACTGACCGGGGGGGAGGGGGTTCTTGATTAAAAATTTGGTCTATCTCCCACCGTTCCCTAGCTTGTCGTGCATTCTTTCCAAAAATCGGGACTTTTTTAACACGCTGCAGGACGTGGGACAAATTGTTAAAAACCGGGACTGTCCCACCAAAAGCAGGACGTCTAGTCACCTTATCTTAAATATGCCTCAAAAGACTATTAACCCCATAATGAAGAGGAACAAGGAGCGACATTCAATTTATACTGCACAAAGGCACAGAAAGGAGAGAGATTAGCAGGATACATCTGTTGTAAAAGATATGACATCAAATAGGCAATAGAAAGTGTTAGGTCAGGGGTGTCCAATCTTTTGGTTTCTCTGGGTCACACTAGAAGAACTGTCTTGGGCCACACATAAAATACACTAATGATAGCTGATGAGCTAAAAAAAAAAAAAAAAATTCTCATAATGTTTTAAGAAAGTTTACAAATTTGTGTTGGGCTCCATTCAAAGTCGTCCTGGGCCACATGCAGCCACAGGCTGTAGGTTGGACAAGCTTGTGTTAGGTGCTCTCTTTGTTGGCTTTAGTGCTTGTGACAGTCTGGAAGATCCCAAGAGAAAATTATTTTCATAACACTGAAGCATGATAGGAGCTTATGGTCTGTTTGCTGCTTGTATAAATTCCTTCAGTAATTGCTGCTAAACATTTACTTATATGTGAATTCTCCAAAATACCAATAGAAGAGTCAAAAGGGTAAAATAAATAGCGACATTAAAATTCTAGTTTCATCTCCTTCATGAACCTTCCCCAGCAATTCCAGCATTCAAAATTGGATATAATTCGGGGAAGCTGGGATGGTTCAGCGGGTTAAGCGCTTGCTTTGCAGCCCCAGGGACTGAAGATCTAATCCCGGCCCTGGCCCAAGTGGACCCATATGCTGAACTGGGATGTGCTTCCCATGTGAGAGGCCCCCAGCCCAGTTCCCACCCTGCATGCCCCTGCCCACCTGTGTGGAACAAAACCAGTGGAAAATGGATGATGTACAACTATGGAGACTGCTCTGGGCCCTCCCCCTTCTCTCTGTCTCTGTCAAAAACAATAAATCTTAAAAAAATAAATAAAAATTGGATATAATTCTACATGCTAGCTTTTTAATGATCCATGCATTACTGTTGTTTTTCACAAATGGATTATAAACTTCCTACCGACAGCATGAGCATGGTCAAAAGGATGGGGAACATGGACTCTGGAGTTGGAAAGACTTGAGTTCAAACTGCACTTGTTAACTGTGTGCCTTACGGAGGGTTACTTAATCTTTCTAGGCCTCAGTTTCCTCATTTGTAAACCAGGGACAATAACAGTTAGAACCTCATGGGACTACTGTGAGAATTAAATGAAATAAAGCACAGAATGCCTAAGTGCAACAGATGCTCAATAAATGTCAGTTTTCCTTCTTCTGTCTTTTAGGCACTAATGATGTCCTACAACCGTTTATTTACTTCCTTCAGGACCTGTCACAGACACAAAGAAATTCAATAAATATTCTCTGATAAATATAATTACAAGTTACACTTACTGTAACTTGTAATTACTTACTGTAATTTACTGTAACTTGTTTAGTCCTCTCTTATCTAAGGGTAAATGAAATCTGAATGTTTAAGGTCACTAAGTTATTAGGTTGAAGACTGACCTAGAGACCGGCCTCCTGGCCTCTCCCCTGTTCACCACCTGACTGACCCTCCCTCCCCCTCCTTATTTCAACAGATGGTTCATCTTGCCAGAGTTTATGATGCCCTCAAAAAGCAGACAGCTGATTCCAGGGAGCAAAGGGTATGTGCGTCTGTGTCTAGACTCAAGAACTCATCAGCTGAATAAAAGTTTCCATGTTTTGACTCAGGACATTTCTCAAGTACCCCTTTATAGGCTATAAACATAAAACCCTTATCTTACTGATTTGAATGGAAAACTGAACTTCAGTCCCAACGAACTTCACCCAGAAACACAAGCTCGGTATATGGTTCACTTAAAAGACGAAGACCAGACGATAAATCTCGCCACCTCAGAGAATTGGGGGGGAACCTGGGTGCGCCCTGACGGTGCCAGGAACTATTCTCAGACCGCCTGCCATAGTGCAAAAAGGGTCCTGCGCGGATCCCCGGCTCTGAGAGGATCGCAAAAGCCAAACGCGCACACACAGACCCCCGAGAGTCGGCGTATAGCCAGTTACAAACCAGAGTAAAAACCTACACTGAGGCAGGTGCACTAGAAGCTGGATTCGGCCTCCCGGACCGAGGAGTCCGCCGAGTCTTTAAGCCTCCACCTGGGTCAGTTTCCCCATTTGGGTGTACACATGGGCGGCCAGGAAGGTCGGATGCCATCAGTCCCCGAAGGACCTGGATGGAGCCTCTGCGCCCCGGCATATGGATCGCACCACGGCCACGCGGCGCGCCCTGAGCTGTCCAGCCCGCCTCCATCTCTCGGCGCGGGCCGGCGCCCACTCGTGGGCTCGAGCCCCGCCACCTGACTCCAGGTCCGGCAGCACCCGGGCAGCACCCGCGCAGCCCCCAGCCCGGCGCGCACACCTCTCGCCTTCGCCCGGGCACCGCACCAGCCCTTGCGGGGCGCCGGCGCCTCGCCACCCCGCCAAGTACCTGCCTCGCTCCCGCCGCCGCCGGTCTCACCACTGCAGCCACCCGGCCCCAACACCCAACCCTCAGGCCACGCGGGGCCGATTCTGGCTGCAGCTTACTTTCCTTCCGTCCACGTCCCGCAAGATGACGTTACGTCAGCGGCGTAGGAGTAAAGCCAGGCCGCGGGGCCTCCGCTGTTGACGTGAGGCTAGGGCAGGGCCCGGAGCTACGCCGCGGCAACCGCGTAGGCGCCTTCTGAGAATCCAGTCCTCACTCCACGTGGCGGGCCCCGCCTTCCGAGACTGGCGGACGCCGGGAGGCGGGGCTCGAGTTCTTTTGTGAAAAGTCCACGTCTCAGGAGGGGACAGAGGCCTAAAAGAGTTTCCATCCACGGACCTGCCAGGGAAGCAGAAAAGATACCTGGATCGCTCAGCTGCTGCTAGAATCCATTAGGTGTTTTTTTTCAGTGTTGATCATTACATCACAGGCACACCTCGAAAACAGGTTGAATTAATCAATGTACAACTATTTACAGAGCCCACACTCCCGGCATACTCGTACTTTTGCTGTTTAAATGGGATAGTTTTTGGCATTGCGATAAAATGACTTGCCACCTAATTGGAGGTTTTTCCCCAAGGCTCCCAGCCCAATTCTCCTTCAGTGATGGCATTAGTGAGAATACTGCACTTAAAAAGTTGTATTTAATCCCAGACAACGAGCTATTTTCCAAAGGTGACTGCGGACTCTCTCCCTCTCCTACTTGCTGTGTATTGCACAAAGGGCGCATAACGGTGCGGAGTGCGATGGAAAGTGAGGAGGGGCGGAACACCTGAGTGGAGGTGACAAAGCGGACCTCTTGCCCCTTCTGTAGTAGTCTCGGAGAACATTGCTGAACCAGTTTATTCATTCCCTCATTCGTTACACATTGGCAGCTTTGGCATTTCCCAGCTCTGTAGGAAGGCACTGTCCTCTCCCTAGATGAGTCCATAGCCTTATGGGAGAGACAGATATGTGAGCAAAAGATTACAACACATGGTGATTAATTCTAGAGGGGGAGCCCAGGGATTCAGGCAAGGCTTTAAAAAGAGCAGACATTCGAATTATGCTTTGAAGGACAAGAAGTAAGTGCTGCACCTAGAAAAGGGGGCAAGATTTTATGAGGAAGAGGGAATGGAATATGTAGAGGCCTGAGACAGAGGTTGCATGTGGCACATGACAGACGAGGTGTTTGGTCAGAGGCCATCTTGCAAAAAGATTTCTGTGCCATGCTAAAGATTTTTAAATTTATCATCCTCAAAGATAGAGAATCAAGACTTTTAAAGTACTGGAATGGCACGATGAGATTTGTGTGTAAGCAGTCAGATATGAGGGGTAGAAGCTCGGAGGTTGCTTAGCCTATTGCAAAGGCCCAAGAAATGATGGCTGGAGAAAAGGGGGTATGGGGAGAGTAAAGGAGGGAGAGCTGACAGCATTTACTACTTGAAAGTGGGAGGGTGAGAGAAGAATCTGGTGGTGCAGCAATACAGTGAGTTAGGCAATAGATGAGGGGAGCAATTTTGGGGAGGGGGGTAGGGGGTGAAGGATGAGAACACCAAGCATGTTATAAGCACTTTGGGTTCGAAGTAGGGTAGGGGATACAAAATAAATAAAACTGCCCTCCCAATAGTTTCATCTGGTACCTTAGCTTTTAAGATTCTCATGAAATTAGAACAAATTAGGTAACGGGGGCATAGTTAAAGCCATTAGGGGCAGAGGCCTTCTTTCCTCAGGAAGTCCTTTTCTGTTTTTAATGTTTTCCTACTCCCATTTCACCTTACAGTGATTGTCTACCTTCCCTGCTAGAATATGAAGTCCAGATAACAGGGAAGTATATTCCTGGCCCATAATAGACAAGCAATATTTGATAAATGAATTCAATTTATTTGGGCTTAGTTTTCTTAAATAAGAAATGGAATGTAATGTAGAGTTGTACACCTGGAAACTATGTAATTGTTACCAACCAATGTCACCCCAATAAACTTAACAATAAAAAAAAAACACACCAAAAAGAGGCACAAATGACATTGTAGATCACAAAAACATAAACAAAACAAACAAAAAATGGGCTAATAACACTGTCTGTCCATTCTATATACTTGTCTATAGGGTTGTTAAGAGGATCAAATATGAAAATCTTTTAGCATTGTCCAAACATTCTCTATTTTATTCATTGCTCTTATTTTATTTTTATTACTATTTACTATTAATATTTTACTCCTATAAAGAGAAAGGAGTGGGATATATGACTGGATTGGGAAAAATCAAATACCAGAATTATCAGTTGGTTTGTCTTTCCACAGAAATCAAGGAAATGATTCAGCCACAGCATCTTTCCTGCATTTTTTTTTAGAAAGTAATTCTTTTTTTGATTGGAGAGATTTAACTTTTGTCTCAGAAAATGGAAGTAGGACTTGGACATGGCCAGAAAATTATGTAGGAAGTGGAGTTCTTAGAATTGGACTATAAAAATGCAGGATTGAGGACTGCTTCTTTACATGCTATAGAGTACTTAGTTTAATTTAGTCTCAGGTTCTTTAATTGTTAATAACATAAACTTATTCAAATAAGGCAATTTACTAGGAGTAACAGTCTCCAAAAGCAGGAGATAAAATTGCATCTCATAAGAGGTGGGTACAGGGAACTGGAAACTGTGAACCAAGACTGTCCTCTGTCTCTGGGTCTCTTACACTTCTCTCTGCACATCTGCTTCTTTTTTCCTCCTTTCAAGATAAAATCTTCATTAGTGAACATTTGGTAGAGAACGGCTTCTTCAGCCCTAAAATATCCTTAGTACCTACTCCTGACTTCGTCTCAGTTCAAAATTCCTACAGATAAAATATTACCAGCCTAACTTGGTCTAGAACTCAATTTTTGGCAGCAGGCACCAGTCTGTGTGGCCACATCACACTGAACAAGACTGATCTCTGATCTCCAAAGCTAAGCAGGGTCAGAAATGGTCAGTACTTGGGAGACTGCCTGGGAATACCAGGCCCTGTAGGTTCTTGCCTGTCCCTCTTTTTCGGACAAGTCAACAGTGGCAAGGAGAGGAGGGGGCACACAGGTAAAGTGAACACTGAGGCTGGGCCCACCCCTTCAGCAGAGTATTTAGTGATGGGAATTCTTAGAGAAAAGGGAATAGGCTAGGCGGGTAGACATATTACATGAGTTGGCAATGACAGAACAAACACTTAAATAAAACCAGTTTCAGCCACACTATGCAATATCACTTTCACAAATCAGGCTCTACATTAGAAGCACCAGGAATCCCACTCCAGGGTACATGAGGACTATCCATAAAAAATACAGCCATAAATGCCTCTATTTTTCATACTTTCCAGACAGCCCTCATATACTCAAGATAAACAAAAACAGGTCCACACAAAAACTTGTACGTGAGTGTTCATAGAAGCATTATTCATAATTGCCAAAAGGGTAGGAACTCAAATGTCCATCAAGTTATTAATATGTAAACAAAATGTGGTATAGTCATACAGTAGAATATTATTCAGCCATAAAAAGGAATGAAGTACCAGTATATACTACATAGGCGAACCTTGAAAACATTATGCTAAGTGAAAGTAGCCAGACACAAAGGTTACATGTTGCTTGATTCCATTTAAAGATTTTTTATTGTTTTTGACAGAGACAGAGAAGGGGGAGGGCCCAGAGCAGTCTCCATAGTTGTATGTCATCAGTTTTCTACGTGGTTTCGTTCCACACAGGTGGGCAGGGAATGCGCAGGGCAGAAGCTGGGCTAGGGGCAGTTTTCTACATGGTTTCGTTCCACACTGGTGGAAGGAACGTGCAGGGCAGAAGCTGGGCTGGGGGCCTCCCACATGGGAAGGATACCCCCTTGAGCCAGGGGCCAAACAGGGGAGTGAGAACTGAACTGGGGGCCTCCCACATGGGAAGTGTACCCCAGTTCAGCATATGGGTCCACTGGGGCCGGGATTTGATCCTTGGTCCCCAGGGCTGCAAAGTGAGCACTTAAGCCTCTGAGCCATTCCGGCTTCCCCTGTATGATTCCATTTATATGAGATGTTCAAAGTAGATAAATATAAAAAGACAAGAAATTAGTGACCAATAGGACCTAGGGGGAAATGAGGAGGGGCTGTTAATTGGTATGGGGTTTCTATGTTTGCTTATTGTTATAAATTTTTACTAATTATAAGATTAACCCATTTATTATTGTAACAGATGTTTTCCTTTACTTGTCATTATTTTTATACCTTTAGAAATATTTTTTGATATTTTTTCTTTTACTACATACACAGTGATTTATAGGAATTCTGAGTTAAAGCTTATGTAAGGGTTTAGAATTAGTCACCCCAAGATGTGCATGTGGTATGTTGTTTGTTTTGAGCTAAAGAAACTTTAGATGTGGCCTTAAGAGAAAACTCTGCTCTCCCTTAACAACCTAGAACTTGAATTAAAGGCCTTGCCCATAATAAGAGATTATCAAAGATAACTCCTCTTGACATTTACAGGGCAGGAAAAACTTCTATTTACTAAATGTCTGCTCTTATCATCTTGCAATGACCCTTTGAAGTTTCCAAGGCACCTTACCTCACCACTAACTCAGTGTTTTATATACCCATTTTCCCTTTTACTCTGATTCTCTCATGTATGTGTGGTTCCCATACATATGTATGATGCATTACTTTGGTTATAGTCTCTGCCAATCCATTCCATGTCCACTTGATTAGACCAGCTTAAAGAACCTTGAGGGCAGAAGAAAGTTTGTTCCCCCTCCACAGTTTGGCAATGAGTAGGAAAAACTCTCTGGCTGGAACCCTCACTTCCCCCACATGGCTGCTGCAGATGAGGTCTTGGGGTACCTGACAGGCCGGCAGAAGGTAAAGGTTCTTGCTATGTCAGCACACCCCCAGATCTCTCTGCAGGATCATGGAGTTTCTTTTTAGGGTGATGAAAATGTTCTGGAATTATATAATTATACAATTACATACAATTATATAATTGTATAACTTTGACTATACTAAAAACCACTAAAAGGGTGAATTTTATGGCATGTGAACTACAGATGAGATCTAATTATTATTAATTATTTATAAAGGTATAGAATAGCTTCATAGCACTTGGGCATAGGAATAAGGAATTGAATAAATGGGAATTAGATTCTGGAAAGGACTCTAGGCTGTTGGAAGTGGATTAGATGTCTCCTACCTTATAACCTAGGGTGAGTTGTCACATAAATTTATTTCCCTTTAAGAATCCCAAACTGGAGAACCTAAATGAATACTCTAATAGCTTATGGCCTATTGTAGTACAATACTCCTTGGAGGCAGGGTTGGTGAACTAAATAATACCTATGTAATTCCCCTTGTGCAGACTCTCCCTTGTACAGAAGCATTTCCTCCTAGATTAATAATTACTACTTTGTTCCAGAGAAGTATGTTACTTCTGAGATACTTGGTAATGGGGCAATAAGATAAACCCACCAGAGATGGTGTTTATAATTAGCATTTTCTGCTCATGAAGCAGGATTTATTTTAATTAATATATATTTTATTAAAAGGTAATTTTAGATCCAGATCATTAACACGTTGTGGAAAAAAAGGACTATCTCCCAATTTCTCTGCCTGGCTTTCAGTTCCTATAGAATGAGCACTCAGCTTATCCCATCTTAGTGCCTGTTTTGCCCATTCAGTGTTTCTACTTAACAATCACTTCAGTCTCCTAACCCTCTGATCCACATGAGCCCCTAGGCTTCACTCAGGTTTTCCTTGGCTCCTGGGATCACCTCATTATCTCCTAATCCTACCCACCTGCAATGTTCAGCTCCAATTCCACCACCTCCTTAAAGCTTGCCCCTCACTAGTCTACCCACATCAATTGTTTCTCAGAACAAATGTGTCTCCTGTGCAACATGTCAGTTTTCCCTCACTAAACTGTCAGCTTGCTAAGGGGCTTACCATTCTGTTTTTACTGGAGTTAATCATTCCATTCCATTCTTTTTAAATAAAAGTTTAAGTCATTAGTTATAATGATTTATCTTCCATCAAAGTTTCACCTTAATTATAATAGCATAATTCTGCTATTCTGCGTAGGCCTACACTTTCTTAATGCTTCCTGCTTTTCAAGTTTTCTATCATAATTTCCAACCAATTCTTCTCCACCTAGAGATGATAATGAGAAATTACCTTTTTAAGTAGTTTTCTCTGAATGTCTGAACCTCTGAGTTGGTCATGCAGTAGGGCCACACCATGCTCACGTGCATGTGCTTCCCTTTGTAAGATGCCATTGCCTTATGCCCTTTGTAAGATGCCATTGCCTTATGCAAAACAGATTTCACACTGAACTCGCTACTGTCAGTGCCACACAACTGGAATCTTCAGAGTCCATCTTCTAGGTAAAGAACAAGTCCCTTGATTTAAATTCTATTATGCTGTGTGTGGAAGTTTTTCCTTTTGTGAAACCTCACATATATAGAATAATAGTCCTGAGGCAAACTACATACTAGTTAACTTCCTTGTGCTTCTGGGATTAGTATAACAAAGCTCTCAATCAGTTTTACTTCTCTTTACCACAATGGTGGGAAAGAGCAGAGTGGTGGAGTCATTTACTCTTAGAAAAGAGGTCTGGGATTCCACCTTCATTTTGGAAACTGAGTAGAAAAAATTGCTTTCCTCATTCATCCCTGGGCAGAATGTGACCCGAGGGAAAGGGGAGGGGCCAGATAAAATGTATAGCCAGCAGTTTTCTGTTCTGAATAGTCAGCTCGCTTCCAGTCCAGAGGGCAGCTATTCCCAAGTTCACCCAAGGGACAGTAGTAACATGTACCTTTTGCTATTGGGACCAATAGTGCCATAAGCAGATGAAGATTTTGCAAACCTTTCCCAAGCATAACATAACCTGAAGCTCTGGAGGAAGGTTTCTTTCCTGCTTGAGAAGCACAGAACCTAATGTGTACCTGATATTCTTCTGAGTCCTAAGCAGAGAGCTAGGATGAGTAAGATATTTTTATTGCTTTTCTGAAATCCCTTTTTATGTACAAAGATTCCTTCAATTAGGTCTTCTATTATCCTTATTGCTCTATAGGCATTAGCCAACATTAAGTAGGCTGCTGTAGGACTTCCCATAGGGAAGACTGAAATGTGATTCTCTTCTTTTTTCACTTAGTCTCCAGGCTGAGAATTCCAAGTAGTAAGACACACAGGATAAGGACAGGAGAGACTGAGCCTTTTTGAGAGTCCACTCCTCTGCTGAATGCCACTTTGAAAGGAAAGAAGAAGTCGAATGGCAGTTTCCAGTCCATTTTGGGTTGGCCCCTGGGAGTCTCTGGCTTCTGGGTAATATCCACAAAGGTCACAATAGTTGTCAAAGATACTTGTTGGGAATCCTGCAGGAACAAAGTCCATGATAGGTCAGCACTTGGTACCCACTCAAAAAGCCTTCCACTTGACTATTATTACCTTCCCTGAAGAAAGACCAAAACCAAATTGCTCTAAGCAAGGTATATATACATTTTTCTCATATTGGGGCTATATAGTTCTCTTTCTATGAGGCACAAGGAAATGAGTTTCTTAGAAACAGTCTATGATGCCAGAACTGTGAATAGTTATACCTACCTAAAGACTGACTCTAGTTTCTCCTACCTGGGTAGCTGCCTGATATCAGAGAGGCCAGATGGCAAAACTGCTGCTATTATGTGCTTAACAGCTCTACCTTATCAAGTTCCAGAAGGCTCCAGGCTCTGAAACAGTAAAACATTTACTAGTGGAAGTAGTGGCAATTCCATTCCTTCTTCAACTGCAAAAATAATTTGAAACTTCATGGAAAAACCAAAGAACTCAGCAATGTCAAATTTACAGAATCCCAGGCTTAGAAAGGATCCTTCCAACCAACTACCAATTCAAGTTAAATAAAAAGATGCTTCCAAGAGAAGAGACCTTGAGCTGACTTAAGTATCTGATCTAATAGACATAGGTTTTAGTAAATACAGTTGTGGCCTGATGACTGGAATTGTGTTTATCTGAAAGAAATTCCCTGTGTTCTAATTGTGCTTAACAAGCAAACTTCTGATAATTTGACAGAAAATAATTATATTTGGTAAACCAGAAATATAGATTTTCTCCATTCACCTTCCTACATTCTGATGCTGTATCTTATCTGCTGTGGTCTTTGGCAACAGTATATACCAGGCTCTAGGACTATAATTTTGTCCAGAATAATGCTTCTAGGAACTGTTTTGTTTGTTTATTTTAAATGCATGTGGGGCCAGTGCTGTGATAATCTTGCATGTCATATTAACTCTTTGGATTCTTTTTGTAAACAGTGAAGCTTATGAGGGACTTGGCATAACAACTAATGTAATTTCTGAGGCACTGTAAGAGTCATATACACTTCAAGGACAGCCAACTTAGGCTGAAGCTGCCAAGGGAATCCTGATTCCAGCCAGGCATGGAAGGCTGGCTGAGACTAACCAGACAAAGGAGAATAAATAATAAACTTTCTTTGAACCTTCACTTTTTTTTTTTTAAAGATTTATTTTATTGTTTTTGATAGAGACAGAGAGACAGAGAGAAGAGGGAGGGCCCAGAGCAGTCTCCATAGTTGTATGTCATCAGTTTCTCAACATGGTTTCATTCCACACAGGTGGGTGGGAGCCACACAGGGCGGTTGAGTGGGCTGGGGGCCTCCTGCATGGGAAGCACACCCCAGTTCAGCATATGGGTCCACATGGGCCAGGTCTGGGATTTGATCCTCGGTCCCCAGGGCTGCAAAGCAAGCACTTAACCTACTGAACCATCCCGGTTTCCCAGAATCTTAACTTATAAATCACTGTTAGGACTTTAATTTTTCTCTAGGACTATTATAATGGGGAGAGGTTATAGATTCAAATTTTGGAACAAATCTTTGTAGTTGACATTATTGAAGCATATTGTTATTTAACCTCATTTGCAGAATGCCTGATGAGGTATACTGGCCAGAATGGCTAGAAATACATTGAAATGGGAAATAGTATAGGGAAGGAATTTTCAGCCTTAGGTTCATTATTGTCTCTGGGTTGATTTAATTAACATGCTGTTCTGACTCTCTTCAGAGCCTTTAGGAGAAGGGGAAATTTTAAACTGCCTACTAGCAGTCCATTTGGGAGCTGTGGTTAGAACTGGCTAATGGTCTTATGATGGAAAAGTGTGAGTATATATATAAATCAAAATGTATACTCATTATGAGCTACTTAGATTTGATTTTAAGATGACAATGTAGAAGACATGAGTTCTCCTCTATATCTCAAAAACACTCTAATCTAGTAAGAAACAGATATAAAAAAATTAAAACTCCATCTTTACTGAAATAGAGAAACATCACAATATGTGGATATAGAAAGGAGATGAAGGCAAGGTTTCACAGAAGATGACAAAACCTAAAAGCCTTCAGAGACTAGAAGCAACTAGATCTTTGTAAAACCCTGACTCAATAATAGGAGATAGTAGAGAGGCAGGATGAGATAGAAACAGAAAATGGCTACTGGATGATACCCTCTCAATGCAATCAAGCAACAACCCCTTCCCCACCTCAAGAAGAGATCGGACAATTCAAACCAGAGAAATTCTGGATTTAGAGATGTAGGGCATAAAAAGGGGCAGAGTAATTTCTGGAACGCAGGATGGCGAGAGGGATATGGGACTTTATTTTTTGCTAAGAGATCCTCTTTTCTGGCATAGGTATTTTCCTTTAAAAATATATGTATGTTATTTTGATAAATTATACATTAGTTAATTTTAGAAATTATACCCTAATCTAGCATTAACCTAATATGCAGGGGAACTCTGAAATATAAGGTAGACCTCACAGTCTCAACAACTATGTTGTCCCAATCCAAGACAAGGTACTTGAGTTTTTTACTTCCTGAACATGGCATGTCTCTCCATTTATTCAGGTCCCCTGTAATTTCTCTCAGTTATGTTTTATAGTGAAGAGGTTTTATGTTCCTTCTGCTAATTTGTTCCTAAGTATTTCATGTTTTTTCTATGCTAGTGTGAATGACACTGAATAAATTCATCTATAAAATAACATTTAGTTATTCTTAGATTTTTTCCTAATGACTTTAAGTTTATTACAAAAGCAGTAAATTATATTATAAAGTTACAGAATATAGAGCAGTGAACTAAACCCCTCCCCACTATATTTCCATCACTAAGAATACCACTATTAATATCTATATCTTTATACACAAAATATTCACAAATATATTATAAACACTCATATGTCTATATTACATATGATCATATTGTACAAGCTTTTCTGTAATCTGCTTTTTAAAAAGTTAACTTCTACTTTTTCATGTTAGTCATATTTCTTTCCATCTAAAATATGGTCCATATTCAAGTTTTCCCAACTATTCCAAATGAATCCCAATGCAAAAACATAACTACATCTGTTTGTTATATTCACAAGTCTCTTTAAATGTACAGTAATACAATTAGATATGGTGATTTTTACTGTGATGGTTAGAACTTATTTAATTATAAAGCATATTGTTAAGGGACCACATGAAGGTAATTTTTCCTCAAATAAGTACATTATTTTAAAGAAGTTAGCTTATATCTGGTATTAACATTGTGATTTCAGGAGAACAAGTGATTTACACAAAATTAAATTGAGAATAATAATCTCAGAAAAATAATTAATGAATTATTTATATATAACATGGTCATACACTGCTTAACAATAGGAATGCATTCTGAGAAATGTGTCATTGGGTAATTTCATTGTCATGCAAACATAATAGTGTACTTACACAAACCTAGATATTATAGCCTACTGTAATTGCATGTGTTATACTTTATATGACTGGCAGTACAATAGGTTTGTTTACACCAGCAACACCACTAACATGTAAGTAATGTGTTGTGCTATGATTTTATAAGGGCCACAGCATCACTAGGTGATAGATTTTTTAGCTCCATTATAAGCTTATGGGACCACCGTCGTATACATGGTCATTGTTGACTGAAATGTCATTATGCAGTGCATGACAGTATTCTTCCAGATAATGTACACATTATTTCTCCATATTTACTTAGGAACAAACATATATATGAGGGAGAAGCCAGTGAAAAAATTTTAATTCCCTCACTTGTTTTAACAATGTCAATGAAGTTATTAAGATTTTAAAATGACTCAAAGAGAATGAATATGTTAAAAATTGAATACGGTTAAACATCATGTATTAGGGAAAGATCTCAAATGGTTAAATGAGGGCTGTCCAGAAAGTATCCAGCCATATACTATGAAAAAGAAGCATTTGTGGCTGGATTTTTTTTCTGGACAGCCCTCATACATTTTAACATATGACCAATGAGTATAACTTTCAAAAGCTCCTTTAAGGAAAAAAAAGAGGTAATAAGGAAAACAACACTGTAAATTAGGTAAGGTTCTCTATATAGGCTATTAAGAACCACAGATGAGGCAAAATACTTTTACAGTCTAATAATTCATTAAGAGATAGAGGCAAATAGTAGTTGATTGATACTTGAAAAAGGAAGACTTTAGTGACAGCAGCTTTACTGACTGTCATAACAATCAGGTCCACTGGTAGTGTTACTATTGTTCCTTCTTTTTAAGAGAATTAAGAGAAGAGAGGTCAGTTGGTATTCTCTCAGACATCAACAGAACAGTGAAGTAGACCCCCTACCCCCCTTTTTAAACCAACTAGCCACTTGCTAGCCTTTTCTTTTGTAGCAATTATTTTTAAAATCTAATTTTGAATTATTCTTAGTTCGTTCAGCGTTCTTTATTCTTTCTCATATACTGCATATTAGGAGACTGTGGCAGAGATTCTTAGCCTGGTTTTAAGAAATCAACAAATCCCTTAAAATTATATAAAGTAGTGGTGTCCAACCTTTTGGCTTCACTGGGCCACATTGGAAGAATTGTCTTGGGCCACATAAAATACACTAACACTAACAACAGCTGTTGAGCTAAAAAAAAAAAAAAAAAAAGTTGCAAAAAATCTCATGATGTTTTAACAGTTTGTGTTGGGCAGCATTCAAAGCCTTCCTGGGCCATAGGCTGGACGTGCCTGAATAAGCAAGCTTGTCCAACAGGTGGCTGCAGGCTGCATGCGGCCCAGGATGGTTTTGAACGCAGTCCAACACAAATCTGTAAACTTTCTTAAAACACTGAGTTGTTGTTTTTTTTTTAGCTCATCAGCTATCATTAATATTAGTGTATTTTATGAGTGGCCCAAAGCAATTCTTCCAATATGGCCCAGGGGAGTCAAAAGACTGGACACCCCTGATATAAAGAATGTGTGTCTGGGGAAAGCTGAGATGGCTCAGTGGGTTAAGTGCTTGCTTTGAAGCCCCAGGGACCCAGGATCGAATCTCAGCCGCGGCTCATGCGGACCCATATGCTGAACTGGGGTGTGCCCCAGTTCAGTTCTTGCCGGGGCCTATGTGGGAGGCTCCCAGCCCGGTTTCTGCCCTGTGCAGCCCTGTGCCCACCTGTGGAGTGAAACTATATGGAAAACTAATGTCAACTATGCAGACTGCTCTGGGCCCTCCCTCTTCTCTCTGTCTCTGTTTCTCTCTGTCAAAAATCAATAAAATAAACATTAAAAAAAAAAAAAGAATGTGTGCCTGTACATTTTTCTAATAAGTGAGTAACTTATAACAGATTCTCAATGGAGGTCCCATAGATTAAGAACCACTAAAACAACCTGGCAGCTGGCTAGATTGGCAGTTTTTCTAGCACATGCTATTTGACTGAGGTATAAAAACCACTGCCAACTTTCAATTATAATGAATAAAAGGCATTTATTAAATAAAACAATATAATTAGCTTTAAATGTAGTCAGAGGTATATTCTCTAAAAGTGTTTTTCAAATTGCAAATTGTGACCCATTAATGTCTAGCATTTAAAAAATGTTTACAGGGAAAGCCAGGATGGCTCAGAGGGTTAAGCGCTCGCATTGAAGCCCCGAGGACCGAGGATCGAATTCCGGCTCCAGCCCAGGCAGACCCACATGATGAACTGGGGAGTTCCCACAGTTCAGTTCTCTCTGTCTCTATCTCTGTATCTCTCTCTTTCTGTCAAAAATAAAATTAAAAAAAAAAAAAAAATGTTTACAACATAAAATTAAGTATTTTAATGGAGTACAACCATCCAAAAATTGGCTACAAACTAGCCACAGAAATAACTTTAACAACAATCAACAGGCTCAGAGACTCTGATAAGTGCATGACTATCACACTGAATAGTTATAAAAAATATTTTCTGTGGTTGAATCAACCAGTATAGTAACACTGGTATGATAATTTAAAAGAAATTAACCTCTCCTATAGTCTGGGTATAGGAAATTAAAAGAAAAAAAAAAGCACAGGGAAAAAGGGATATAGATTGTATTCACCAAGACAGCATACCAATTTCAGTACCAGGCAGGCAGGATCAACCTGAAAGCTCACTCTAGCCAAACACTGGCTGGCAGCATAAATTGACTCTCAGATTTATTAATAAAAATGATCTGGTTATCAAATGGCTAACAGACAATCTAGGCTTTACAAGGCTTAGTGGTCCTTTATGAACCATGACTTACCTGTATGGACTGGCACTGGTATAGGAATCGGACTCTTGACACATGAGCTTGTGGGTTGGACTGGAGGCCTATATATGCCCACAATACCTGAATCTCCAGGGAAACTGGTATGACACAGCAAGAAGTACAATGTATAGCCTGCAGAAAAGAAGCATCTGCTTGAATCACTGATGGTTGTCTATAGTCAGTCACCATGCATTAAGTAGCCACTGTTTCTTAAACATATAATAACAGAGAAGGCAATGTGGCTTAGAGAACAAACACAGAAGTTCACAATAGACCACATTATTGTCCTTGATCTTAGAAAAGTTAATATTCTAAAATGGAAGTTACTAATATAGAGATTAATAAAACATAAGCCCTTGTACAGTGGTTATAAGAAGTGCTCAGGGAGTGGGGCACAGTGTATGGAATGCCAGAAGAAACATCCATTTCTGGTTTAGGATGGCTTCATGGAACTGGAATGAGTAATATGTGACTGGAAGAAATGGTGATTAAAAGAAAGTTCAGATAGAGATGATATATAAACAGTCTACTATTAGAATAGCACATGATGCCATGCAGAAACATTCACTGATTAACGTGAATAATAGTTACTGAATGCCTCTTATGTGTCAAGCATGTTTGAGGCACTGGCCTTGAGCAGACCACTTGACGGAAGCAAAGGACCTGAACACAGGAGCAGTGAAAGGTTAAGGAACACATTTCAGTGTTAGAAGTACAACCAAGTAGTTTGACTCTAGGAGGAGTAATTCCAAGGTTCAGGAAGGAATGATGGAAGTGAGGATATCAGGAGATTACTATAACTTAGCAGATACAAACTATCCTCAAATAAGCCTTGTGCTTTTCTAGCTTCATACTTTCTTATAGTAAGGCTTAGACACAGGGAATAACAGGTATAACCTAGGAATAGAAGACAGACCATGTTTATGTTTAATTTATGAAGCAACTGTCAAACTGTTTTCCAAATGGCTGCACCACTTTGCAGTCCCACCAAAAATGTCTGAGGGTTCCAATTTCTCCACATCTTTGTCACTAACCAACCTTCCTGTATTTAGCCATGTATTACCCCAAACCACATGTCCTCAGTATGGCTTTGAGGTTTAAAAGAACTCAATTTGACTTCAGTTACTGAAAGGCTGGATCAAGTACATGTGTTTATTTATCTTCCCAAATCTCCTTAAAAAGAAATAAATATACAAGGAATAAAGTCATAATGGTGCTGAGAAAGAAAAAAATCTCTAAAGGGTGAGGTCTTTCAAAATCTGAACTTAAAATTCCAATGTAAAAAATAAAAAAAAAAAATTGATAAATCTCACAACATAAAAATCAGTATCTGTATGGCACAAAACTTCATAAACAAAGTCAAAAGACAAACTGGGAAAAATTACATGCAAATCATACTACAGAAAAGAACCAATTTCTCAAATACACAAAGATTTCCTGTAAGTCATAAGACTAGTAATTCAATAAAAATGGGCAAGTGATAAAAATAGATCATAATGAAGAAAATGTAACTTGTTCAACCATACGTCAAGATACAAACCTTACAGGAAAAAAAAACAACTTATGGGGACGCTATTTTGCACTTATTAGATGAGCAAAGATAAAAAAATTTTAACACAGTATTGAAGGTATAGGGTAACAGGCTGTCTTACAGATGGTGGGACTGTAAACTGGTACAATCTGTATAGGAAATTAATTAGCAATATTTATTAATATTTTATGTGTATATACCCTATGATCTAACAATTCTACTTCTAGGATTTATCATATAGGTTTTTTCTGACTTGTATGAAATGGTACTTTTTATAAGGTTATAAAATGCTGCATTATGTATAATAGCAAAAGTCTGAAAACAACCTGATTGTCCAACACTGGTTAAGCAAATTAAATTATGGTTCATCTTTATAATAGAATACTATGCACCTATACTATGCAAAGAATGAGGAGGCTTATTACATAGTGACATGGAACAAACTCTAAGATCAAGTGAAAAAAGCCAAGGTGCAGAGCAGTGTTTATGACAGTATATCTTTACCTTCCTTCTATGCCAAACACATCATCTAGGGAAATAGGGCTGGTTTTAGTTTTAATATCCATAATTTATAAACAAAAGGGGATAGTGAGTTTTGGTCACAATATGTATTTCTCTCCTTACTGAAACATTGCAGTTCCTGCTGAGGATCCTGGTCCACCCTCCCTTCTGCACTGGGTCAGCATTACCAAAGATGGCAACATGCTCTGGTCTGGGCCTTCCATGAAGAGTCTGATACATCTCCTGCTGCAAGTGGCTGCAGTCTACCTTCTTCAGCCTGAAATTATACACCATGGAGGCTAGAGTCCAATACTAACGTAATTAACATATTAGTATATTAATCCAAACTTTACAAGTAATACTATAACATATAATAAACTGGAGAAAATAATCCTTAGTAGGTATAGAGGACTGTCAGAAAATGCTTAGCAACATTATTTAGAGTATAAGACTATTCCTAAGTAGCATTCTCTTAATTCCTATTCAAAATATAAAAGTTATCATATCACAGTGATGGAGAGAGAGCTGATTCTGGGTGGTGAGCACATAATGCAATACACAGATAATGTAATGTAGAGTTCTACACCTGGAAACTATGTAGTTGTTATCAACCAAATATTACCCCAATAAATTTAACAATTAAAAAAAAAGTTACCATATCAACATAATCCCTACCGAGACAAAATTGTGGGGGATGACGCAGAAGCAAAGAATTACCTGAACTTGCATCCAGACATTGCATTTACTCCAAACTGTACTTTGTGTCTCTTAACAGAGCAAGTTCCATCACCCTGGCTCTGTAAGAGGGTAACCTGAGGTGGAAAGTGATGGTCAAGGAGATCATAACAGGAAAAAAAGTATGCAGACTGGAAAATTTATTCTGGTTTCCTTAACACTATCTGCATTTTATTAATATATCATTCAAGTCACAATTTGTTTTCTTCCTCTAGAAATTATAAAAGAGAGTTTTCCCCAAAATAGTTAACCACACACCAGTGTATAAATATTTCATTAAAACAAAAATCAGACACAATTCTCTCACCTTTGGTCAGTGTAACATAAGTTTTAAAGCCTTTGGTCATGTCAACATTTGTGAATATAATGTCTTGGTAACGGAAGTCATGGATACCTAAAAAATGGGGGGAACCTCAGAACTGGAAAATCCAAAAGATCAGCAGCTGCAGTTTTCTCATTAGGCTGTAACAACCCACCCAGGTCCAAGAAGGATACTGTGTGACTTATGTCACCAGTTAGAGCCAAGAGAGGCTTCCCAACAATGTAGCCAGGATTTCCACTTCTAGGACCAGGAAGAGAAGCAGCTATGCTCTGCTGAAAAGCCTGCAGAAACAGTGAAGTCACTTATGGAGAAAAGCATGCTCTCCCACTTTGTCCTGCTTGGCTTCAGACCCTTTCCTAAGGCAGTGTGGTAAGTTAGCGGCACTGAACCATTTGGCTTTCTTCCAGTGTACTATTTTGCAGAAACTTCTACTCCAATGACTTTTCCTTTTCTTCTTCCCTATAGTACTGAGTGATCTGAATAATGAAATTCATTATGAGTTACTTCTACCAAGGATTTATCAATGCTGTCTCTCAAAAATTTCTATCAATATAGGGCTATGTTTAGCCTGGCTAAAATAACAGAAATTTAAATATAGTTTAGAAATATATTTTAATTAACTACTGTATTGATACTTCAGAGATGAATGCTGAATGCCATCATATTGTATTTTTTACGTTTATAAATATACACAGGCAAAAATTTATGCTCATTATAAACATGTGAGCTCAAATACTACAGAAATATAGAATAAAAGTAAAAACAAAACAAAACAAATAAAAACACCAAATAGGCTGAATGCCCAGAAATATAAGCAATGCTAGTTAAAGAATTTCTGTGGGATGTTGGCTAAATTTCAAATTCAAAATGACTCTTTGCTGGGAGCCAGAAAATCAGAGAAAATGTTAATGAATAACCATTACTGAATCCCTATCACTTGTAGTTAAATTATGGGATATAAGATGTTGCCTCAATTGACAGACTGAACTAGGCCTTCACAGTCTATTTTGGATGTGTTACAGAAGCAGAGTATCTGTTCCTAACCCAGCATTTCTTCCCCTCTTGATCCCCTGAGGAGAAGGGCCCTAACCCTGAAGCGAATGATAAAGTGTTGCTGTAAGGAAGTGCCTGGCTCAACAGTCAGGTTGGTTTGTTCAAAGCTGACAGAGACTTTCTGGATTCCAAAAGTCCCATTAATCTCTATCTCATAGATGACCTGAAATACAAAAGTAGAATCAATTAATAAAAATTATTTAGTGGGCCAATTATGTTTAAGACAGAAGACTTTCTTGTCTTTAGGGGTTTTATTATAATTGAGTGAAGGTATAGCATGGTGATTACAACAATACTATATATTTGAAAGCTGCTACAAGAATAGATCTTGAAAATTCTCACTGTAAGAAAAAGAACTGTAACTGTGGTGATGGATGTTAACTAAAACTTACTGTGGTAATCACTTCACAATATATACATGTATCAAATCATTGTATTGTACATCTAAACCTAATACATTATATATCAACTATATCTCAATAAATGAAATAACAATGAGAATAAACAAGTAATCTTCAAAATGCCAAACATAAATACCAGGAAAAGATGAGGTTGACTTCGTATAGCTACACATGAAAAAAGAGACTGGACAGAGCTCTTTGAAAGGGTTGATGGGAGAGGTGAGTTTACTGTAAAAATTGAAAGGAAATAAAAAATGTTCAGATTGTGTGCAGAGGAAGGTTAGAAGGATAGGAGGTGAGCATGAAATGGAAACATGGTTTACCTTGCTGTCCCCATGTCTGAGAAAGAATAAAGACTGTATTAATAGCGGGAGATGGAAGTTAGAAGCAATTGAAGGTAACTTTAGATTTCTGAGCATAGTTGTCTTTAAAAATTGTGCTTTAATTCTTACTTCTGTAGGTTGATTAGAAGACAGAGAACAGAGGAAAATAAGTTGACTCATCTATTTCAGATTTTCAGATGATACTAACTTCGTCAATAGAAGAAAATGTGGTCAGTTAGAACCATAATAGACTGCATAGGGACAAAGAAAGAACAGTCAGAAATAATCATAATGTTCTGGACATGAAATACTAGAGGACCAAGGCAATGGAAATGACTAATATAGTAGAGAGGTAGGGCATGGGCTTATTTCTTGACATGTTAAGTTATAGATAATGCACAAAATTTCATGTGGGGTGGGAAGATGAGGCACCTCTGGTAATTCTGGTCAACATCCATCATTCCAGAACCTGAGGTCAGCATTCCTACCTGGGAAACAACATTCTGACAAGTGTTTCCAGCCAACAAAGGAGAAAGAGCCTCCGAGACAAGTGTTACAGGAACCTGGAACTAGCAAGGGGAAAAAGCAAATCAATTAAAATGGAAAAGCAACATTTTCTCTTGTAGCTACTTAACATGCTAAAATGAGTATTTTTCATTTTTTACTATCACTTTACACTTCCATCACCAGCCTACAACATAAATTCAAGTCATTCTAAATTAGCACTTTTTCAAAACATATTTTTCAGAACATCAATTTTATTAGATATAAAATAAAGGTTCTGTGATCAAATGAATTTTAGAAATACTATATTTGGTACTCACTTCTTAGAGATTAACAAGGCCCTCTAGCATATTAAAGACTGCAAGAAGTCCACTCTAAATATAGTGTTTCACTTTATTTAACCCAGTATTTCCCAAATTTTTGAATTATTTCATATGATGCTTATTAATAATATAGAACATTAATCATATGGAAAGCACTGTTTCAGATTCACACTAAACAGTTTGCTATGCCATACATATACTTTCTTTAACCATCACAATCTAGATTAAAATTGTCTCAGATACAAAGGGACCAAATATTTTCTCTACTTTTGCCTGATAAATAACATCATACCTTGATATTCTGCAGATCAGTCACAACTCTTGGAACCTAAAATAAGAGAACAGCAAGAAAATGACTGCATATAGTCACCTTAAAGAAAAATTTCCAGGAGCTGTGGTTTCACATTTGGCTGGTTGTGGGGGTGGGGGTGGGGGGGTGGGGAGGCAGGGGGAGGAGGATCAACATATTAGAATAATTTGCTTCCTTTCTTCTATCTGACTCTTCCTTACACAAAAATGCCAGGAGTAAAGTGAGGGGAGAGTGGTGGACTGTGATGCTCAACTACGCTGAGCAGAGCTCGACTGAATGGCAAAAGGAGGAAGTTTTGGTGAAATAGTGAGATCACCCCTTACACCCTCCCAAGCCAATCCCATTGGCCAAGAGGGTTAGAATCTCTTATCTTGGCTATATAGCCCTAATTATTTCATCTTTCTTTAGATGATAAGGTTTCTAGGCCCTCTGCCTTGTACGTAGCTCTTGAGCATTCTGACTTCCAGTTCAGTGCTTTTCCCACAACCCCACAGTGAGCTTATTGACTTTAAACTCACAGTGGTGACAGTGGGGAAAGAAGGGATACCCACCTTCAAGATTGTGAAGTTATAGTAAGAGGCAGCATTGAGGGCTGGATCCATGGTGCAGCTGTTTGCCAGGTTCTTGAAGAAACGAGCACAGGTTGTACTTTTACTCTCTAGGAAACCTTAGAACACAAAGAATTAAGGGGGTGGTAAATGGGAAGGCCTATTTTTTTAAATTTAAAAATTTATTTTATTGTTTGAGAGAGAGAGAGAGACAAAGACAGAGAGAAGCGGGGAGGGCCCTGAGCAGTCTCCATAGTTGTACATCATTAGTTGTGACGTAGTTTCATTCCACACAGGTGGATGTGGGGACACGCAGGGTGGGAAACAAACTGGGTGCCTCCCGCATGACAGGTGAGAACCTTCACCATTGTACCATCCTGGTGCTACCAGCTGTGTTGCAGCTCAGCATATGGATTTGCATGGGCGAGGGTCAGGATTTCACCCCTGGACCTCATGGTTGCAAGGCAAGCACTCAACCTGCTGAGTTATCCTGACATCACCTTTACATCAGGTTTTTTAGTATATTTTGTTATTAATTAATTTATTTATTTTATTGTTTTTGACAGAGAGACAGAGACAGAGAGAACTGAACTGGGGGAACTCCCCAGTTCAGCATATTTTATTGTTTGAGAGAGAGAGAGACAAAGACAGAGAGAAGTGGGGAGGGCCCTGAG